>JAVANC010000018.1:8163450-8301933 GCA_033319125.1 Parnassius glacialis
GCAAAACTTAAATAGAAACATTTATTTCTCCAAACTCATAAACTTCGAAAAGAGAGCCAAGCTCTATTCACGAGTAGTTGGGCAGCGAAAGTTGAAAACTACTCGATGCAAAGTTTGAAATTTTTTTCTCAATTTTGACTCAGTATGATAAAAATGAACGGAAAAGAATTGCAGTTATAAAGTATTTGGCTGTGACTAGTGAACCCGAGGGTTTAAATTCTGTTTGGAACAAATTTTGTCGTGTAAAATTCCTATTGAAGGGATAAGGTTTTTTAAGAAAAGATATTAAAAATGTAAAAAAAAATTTTTTACTTAAAAACCTTTACCCCCAACACGAGGATATTCTCCAGTATCGTGGAGACAGTTTACAAACACAAATTGCACAAGGACAAACATCCAGATAGTAAACAATTATTTGTATGCCATACAAATACTTGTTCCGTGCGAAATTGTTAAAATATTGTCATCAATTATCATTCAAACCACAAATTGTGATTTGAATAATAATTGAAGTCATTCCTTAATCGATATATGATCATTATTTATGCGAGTGCATATTACTAACAAAACTAGTATACATTGAATAATTTATTTTGATAATTAAGCTGCAAGATTAATCAAAATACTTAGTTTAGATCGCCTTAAAATATGCAAATTGTTAAACAGTTAGGCTAGTTTCACAGCTCTACGGGAGTCTCGTACGGGTAGCCCGTACGGGATTCCGGAGCGGAAACAGACGTGAGGCAATATAACATCGTTTCACAGCGTCGCGGATTGTTCCGTACGGGACTCGTTCCGCGTAGAACCCGTACCACACCACCCGACTCCCGCACCCGGACTCCCGTACATGCAGACGCGAGTGCACCGCTGCTCATTCATTGTTTCACAGCGATGCGGAGAGCCCGTGTTCCGTGATTACAATCGAGGTGAGTCAATTAATTGACACGGGATTTGTCATAGACATTTATTCGCAGGTATAGCAGCACGAAACATGTCTTGATTTTTTATTCTGTTCTCCAAACTGGATAGTAGTTCATCGAAACTATTAATCGTCATACGAAAATAATTAAAAAAATTGCGCTGATCGTTTCTAAGTTACATCAGGTGGATTGTCTGCTTGTTTATTTCCCATAATCTATATAAAATGCGATATTTCTCACCGTTAAAGTAATTTTTTAAGGTTTTGTTCATATCATATGATACATATTAAAAAAAGAGAGCTCCCGTGAAACGTAAAGTATTGTAATAGAGAAACCGAACAACATTAAATGTAATAAAAAAATTATTTCTTAATTTATTTTTAATTCGAATTACTTAAAGAAGATAAATAAAAATATTTCATAGTAATAAGTACACAAAAATTTATTATTAAATAATAATATAAATAAATGCTAACACTTTTTGAATTTTTTTTTATACTCTTCATAATGATTTTAATAATATTCCAGGAAAATAATATTCGTATTGGTTATATTCATAGAATATTTTTATACCCATCAATAATCTACACATTATTTAAAAAAAAGTTCCCTCTGCAGTCTTCCGATCCTGCAAGACATCTAGCTTTACAAGGTTCATCGCAGCACTGGAATAACGTTTCCTATTCCTTCAAACTACGCCCTGCGCTAGTGTTTGGCACGGCTCTTAGCCTTACTGCTCGCCTCTGCTTCATGGCACTCTCGTAGATTAATTGCTTTCTTCTCGACTCATCGCAGACTACAAGGCAATCCCTGGCAGTTACACATTCGTCGACAACTAGACTGCACCATCGACTTCCGGTTTGAGTATGAGGTGATGTGGCAGAGCTGTCGTCGCGCTACAAGCTAAGCGCACTGAAGCTTAATCACGCTATCAAAGTTCCGCATCACTGCACTATATACATATAGAATAGCTCCAAACTTTCGGATGGAGCGTTGGCCGCCCCCGGGCTGATTAGCCCAGTGACAGATCTTCCTTTTTCCTCCCACAACCAAAGGTATGAAAAAGGTACTTGTGTCATTTATTCTAGAAATAATCGTTTTTTTTTATAGGAGATGGGGCAAACGACCATGCGGCTCACCTGATGGTAAGTGACTACCGCCGCCCATGAACAACTGCCACACCAGGGAGGGAATTGCAGATGCGTTGCCGGCCTTTACGTGAGGTTTACGTGCCGTGTTTCTTAGTCTCTAAACTGTAATCGAGATATGTTGCCACTAAGGCAATAAGGTTGATTATTTTCTTACTCCAAGATTTCAATAGACAAGTAATAAGCAAGTGTTCTTAATACCATGCTGCGAGGATTAAGATTTAAGCTTATTTGGTATATTTTAATTATAGAAATTATAATATATTTTAGGTAAATTAAAACTATTTAAAAACTTTATTTTATATGTTTTCAATCATGTTTACGTAGTGCACTTACGAGTAACTACTGTTTGTATATTTGTCATTAGTTTTAAATAAAGCACTTTTTACTGAGTCAAGGTAACTTTTTAAATGAATTCTTACATTTTGAGCATACGAAACGCTAAAATATCCAATGCTGTACAGTGACCGTAGCAAGAGTTGAGAACATAAATTTGTACCTTTGTTGTAAATTAACGAAGTATTGTTTTTACTGTATTATGTTCGTAATAATACTGTACATCGTTTCAAAGTAAAGCGATTTCCTACAAACGTAGGTTATGTAGAAAATTATTTACTTTTTTTATACGTGGTAGAGCCATGCTGCAGCTATATTAGTAGTATAGTTGTAGCACGAATAGGTCGGCTCGACCGGGGAAGGATCACGCTGTCACAGAATACCAGCGTAAATAGCAGCCTAACGCTGCTGTGTTTCGTATGGTGAGTGTAGAGAACCGGAGACCCTTTTTACTGGAAAAGAGGCATTCCATCTTAGTCCTCACGGGTGACATCGCATCCGCATTTTGATTCTTTATTGAGGATAGACGTGGATGTCTATGGGTCACAGCAACCACTTACCATCAGGTGAAGTGTGTGCTTGTTTGTCACCCTATGCCATAAAAATATGAACATTATAAGTCGTGCACTTTTGGATTTTTTTTATAGGCGAGGGGGCAAACGAGCATGCGGCTCACCTTATGGTAAGTGACTACCGCCGCCCATGATTAACTGAAACACCAGGGGAACCAGGGGAATTGCAGATGCGTTGCCGGCCTTTTAAATAGGAACAGGCTCTTTTCTTGAAGGACCCTCAGTCGTATCGGTTAGAAAAAATTGCTGGTGGTAATCGATTCCACAAGGAATTTGTGCGATGGAGGACAACTTCTTCTAAATCGCACAGTGGTGGATCGCCAATCATCCTGATGGTATGGTTGGTATCGCCAGTTTTATAGCGATATGCGATGGTGAAATTAAGCGGCTGAAATTAGTTTGACCAATTCCTCAGAGCACACCCCGTGATAGATGCGATAAAATACGCAAAGAGATACAACATCTCTACGCAGTTCCAGTGAGTCAAGAATGGGGATTGAACTGGACTAGATTTAGTCGCCCTCAGTCCGTGACTTTGTTCAACAAATTCTCGACTTCAGACACAAGTTTGTTCCGATACTCGGCAACGTTTTTCCGAGAAATATTGGCACGGCCGATGTATAAAGCATCACCAGTGCTGTCTTTTGCATAGCAATGTATGTTACTGGCTTGCAAGATATCACTGACATGCAGAAGAAACAGATTATGTGATAGCACGGAGCCTGTGGTACACCAGCGTTAATGGCTTTGCAATCGGAGCTTGCACCCGCCTACTACGACCTTGATGTTACGATCTGCAAGAAAACTGGATCCAATTACACAATTTCTCGGGAAACCCATTGGTAGGCAGCTTCAAAAGAAGCGCTTTGTGCCAAACCCGATCGAAGGCTTTCGCTTTGTCCAAACCTAACGGACTACACCTCCCCTTGGACTCCACTGCCTCCGACAATCAATGATTTAGGTAACCTAGACGATCACTAGCTGAGCGACCTATACGGAAACCGTACAGACGGTCACTGGATAGTTGGTCATCCTCAAGGTACCGCATGAGCTAGCCGTTAATAATGGTTTCCATTGCTTTGAAGAACAAGGAGGTGATAGCGATAGGCCTGTAGTTAGACAGATCTGAGCTGTCGCCTTTTTTAGGGATCGGGTGCACCAAATTTGTCTTCCATGAGTTCGGGACGACACCTAGGGAGAAGGAGAACCGAAAAAAACGCATTAAAGTCTGTGTTGACGTCCAGAGAGAGGAGTGCTTTACGCACCGATCGCTGTGTAAACAGAACTTCCTGCATGGAGCACTCACACCGCGGGATGGTCGGCGGTATGTTTCCCCCGTCATCTAGAGTCGAGTTGGAAGCAAAAAGAGAGCCTAGCAGATGTGCTTTCTCCTTTGCTTCATGGGCCAGTGAGTCATCCACTCTGGGCAGAGATGGCTGACTGAAGTCCCCTTGCACAGCCTTGGCGAGACACCAGAATGCACGTGTTCCCGAAGGGAGGCGAACTAGTTTCTCGCTAATTTTGCAGATGTGCTTTGACTATGCCTTGGCAATGGCACTATTGAAGTACCTAGAGGCAGAATTAAACTTCTTTTAAGAGCGCTGGTGTTTACATCCCGGAACGTTGATGCGTTAGCCCAGGCCTGGTAGCACTTCTGTTTATAGCGTGATGCAATTTTACAGAAGTGACCAAACCGTGGCTGAGTTCTGCTTCCGATTGGCACCACAGATGATAAAATAAATAATTCCATTCCCTGAAGTACCACATCAGCGACAGACGGAATAATCCGGCGAGAAGCAAACCCGCCTCAAAGGGTAGGATGCAAAAAAAACCTATAGTGCCAAACACGGCGGCATGCTACAGATCACAACTGCGATGGGAGCGTGAGTGGCACCGTACTCCGGATCAGACAATGGTTCGAAGAGCTCAGAGGGGCATCGACGGAGACCTGACCTCCGTCCGGATGAGAGGTCAGCAGAAGGTCCAACAGAAAGGTAAATGATCCTCCATATTTGCAATCCACGTAGCCGAAGTAACCAGTTATTTTAGACCATATACCAAGGCAAAGTCATTAACAGATCTACCCGCCTGATCGGTTAAACGGAAATCGCGCCCGTGCGGGTTCGAATCCCGCACGGAACAAGTATTTGTATGGCCTACAAGTAATTGTTCCGGGTCTGGATGTTTGTCCTTGTGCAATTTGTGTTTGTAAACTGCCTCCACGATACAGGAGAAAATTCTAGTGTGGGGCTAACGTTTTTTAAAAAAAAGAAAAGAAGAAAGAAATCAAGCCATTCAGCGTGGTGGGCGTTAAAATCACCGGGCATCACAATCTCTGTGGACGGGACCTGTAGCACGGAGTCTGCAGCCATTTGGATGTGGTCGATGAGTCGGTCTGTGTTGAAATTACCGCTATAGGACCTATAGAGGCACCCGTAGATGCGGGGATGATCGTCGCTGTACACGCGCAGCCATAGGATATATAGTCCCCAGATATTGCAGAAATTCACGGAAATCGTGGCAGTGATTGCCTTTGTTTTATTGCTCCGCTTGCCCCGAGCAAGTTTCGTGATGAGCGGAATTTCACTTATTTTATATAGAATAAAGGTGGCTTACGAGGACTCAGTCCACCTGATGATTTTTTTATAATTTTAGATAAATTATTATATATGGTTGCTGCGGTCCATAGACATCTACATCTATCCTCTACAAATAAAAATTCAGATGCGTTTTCACCCGTGAGGACTAGGATGGAATGCCCCATTTCCAGCAAAAAGGGCCTCCGGCCACCTGCACTCATCAAGCGAAACGCAGAAGTAAACTTCTACTTCACGCTGGTATTCTGTGAGGTCGTGGTACCACCCCGGTTCGAGCCGGCCCATCCGTGCGACAGCAAAAGCTGCCGTGTGGCTCTACCACTGGTGCGAAATTTTCCAAACTTTTTTTAAATTTAAGTTTGACATAAAATTATTCGAAAATTGGAAATTTGGTTATTAGTGAAAACTTGTCTGTTTTAAACTAATTTCAAAATTTCAGTATAATCATGTTATAAGTATTTATTTTGGGGCCACGCAACTGACACTGAAATTATATTTGTTTTACAGAAGAGGGCCATAAGAGCAATTTATGATTTAAAGCCTAAAGAGTCGCTGCGACAAAAATTTAAGGAAATTAATATATTAACTTTGGGCCTCTCAATACATTTATGAAAATGTTATGCACGTACACAAAAATAAAAGTAGTTTTACAAAAATAAGTGATATTCATTCTGTAAATACTAGGAACAGACACAAGCTAGTAGTACCAGTTACTCGACTCCATCGAGTCAGTAATTCATTCTTGGGGCGATGTATACGCTTTTACAACAAAATTCCAGAAAATATACAAAATTTGACCTGCTCAAAGTTCAAAAAACTTTATTAAAGTAAGTTTGTATAAAAAGGGTTATTATAGTATTAAAGAATTTATAGATGATAATAACCCTGGAAATGAGGTGATCGCTACCAAGCTATTTCTAATTTGTTGTGTTGTTAATTTGTGTAACATACATGATTGTAAGCTGTTATTTTAAAATAAAAGTCCCGCTGGGTTTCTTGCTGGTTCTTCCAGGACAGAGGTTTTTTTTTCGAACCAGTGGTAATTATACAAAAGAGTGACTTTCAATAAGCATTATTTATAATCTATATTGAATAAAAAAGTTTCTGTTTCTGTTTCTGTTTCTGCGCTTAGGGCATGCACAATTGGATTTGCCAATAGTTTTTCTATTCTAATTAAATGAGCAACTGCTTTCAGACACTGATTTCATGGTAACAGGTGTAACCAGCATAAATCATCCAGACTAGGAACAATTATTTAAAGGTCATACAAAACTAGTTCCGTATGGAATTCAAACTCGCAGCCCTCAGCGCCGCTACTAATTGCGTCATCTCTGCTCCACGGAGCCGTCCTTGATCAATTTTTTCCACTTTCAGTAATTTTGAATCCTGGTTACGGTTTAATAAATAATGAAGGATAAAGCTAAGCTAAAACGATCAAGTTTTTATTTTCTTTTATTACTTAAAGTTTTGTCTTCGAAAACATTTATTTTCTTATTATTTTCGAAGACATGTGAAGTTCCCTAACGCATTGGGGAAGCGTGGCGGACATTTCCTTGCCCTAAATCTCTCTCAGAAATGAGAGGAGGGCCTGTGCCCAGCAGTGGGACGTAAATAGGCTGCAACTTTACTTAAAGTTTTGTACTCATAAACGGCTTTACTGATTTTAATTAAATTTTGTGTGTGTGATTAAATTGATTCTAAAATGGTTTAGATTCACAATTGCGCCCGGTAGGTAACTAAAGCCGTACTTCATACATACATACAAAATAAGAAAAACTCTAATGGCATTGAAACATTAAGTACACGAGCCGTTTAACGAACAGTAATTCCGTAGAAAACAATATCGTTAGTTGTAAAATCCAAATTACGCTGTCGTTATCATTTTATCGAAACGTTAAACGAGAAATAACCTAATAAATTACGTAACGGTTTGATGAGTCAAAATACCTAAATTTTTGTCAGGAATATTTTTGTGTGAATAACGTAGGTACATATTATTATTTTAATATATAAAACTGAAATTTTACGATATCTTATCATTCTTATTAATTATGATCACAAACAATACCTACTGCCCCTTTGTATTGTATTGGTCTTGGAAAATGGCAAAGGGGCTGTAGAAATGCTAGTTTGGACTGTAATTTACTATATTATACTATATACCTGCATATATGAAAGAAAATTCTCCTGCTTTCAGTGCCATTTGGGAACAACAACACATAAAGATCACTCAAGATTATTCAATTCAATAAAAAAGGTGCGTATGAACATAAATCGATGAAAAAGGTACGTATAGACAAAATATATCTGGGAGTAGCAAAATGATGGGCTTAGCTCACGGCCAGCAGAGTCGCCATTATATCACTTGAATCACGTGAAGGAAAAACGTCCATAATTTTTACTGATCAATAGTAAGCAGTAGTCACGTTTTAAAATGTAGTAGAGCCACGCCGCAGCTGTTATATTGTTGTAGCACAAATGGGTCGGCACGAGCGGGAAAGGACCACGCTCTCATTGAATACCAGCATAAAATAGCAGCTTTTACCCCCTTTTTAACCCTTTTTACTGAAAACGAGGCATTCTATTTTATTCATCAGGTGTGAAAGGGCAACATCATTTTATTACTCTATCGATAGGGTAACCTTGCTGAAAGAAGTAGCTAATAATACCCCCGAAATGTATCATTACGTTTGGCAATGTTATAGTCAAAATACTAACTTGTTTTACGAAAACCATGTTATCGATTCTGCTGTCGGTGTTCAGCAGGGTGACCCACTGGGTCCAGCACTTTTCAGTTTGGGAATTCAACCAATTATTTCAAATTTGAAATCCAAGCTGAATGTCTGGTACCTAGACGACGGTACACTGGGGGTTAGAGCAGATGACGTCCTCAGTGATCTTAGTCATATTTTTCAAAATTTTAAAAATATTGGTCTTGAACTAAATAGCAATAAATGTGAAATATTTTTTTCAAATAATTTATCTACTTCTCATAGAGACACTTTAATTCAAATTTTAATCATATTTGTCCAGGAATAAAAACTGTCAGTACGGAATCACTATACCTGCTAGGTGCCCCGTTGTTTTACGATAGTATTAAACCTGTTTTAAAAACATAATTTGGTCAGTTTTTAAACCTCTTTGATAAATTGTATAAATTAAACCCCCACATAGCTCTTACTATTTTAAAATATTGTCTTCTTGTACCTAGATTTACATACCTAGTCAGGTCATAAGTATTGTCACACAGTAAAAACTTTTATTTTAGAATGCTGGCCACAAAAAAGTTAATTGAATTCGAATTTCCAATTATCCATGAAAATAAAACTGTATACTTTTTAAAATTTTATTCATTTTTAAATATGGAGTGGACGCTTAAAGTAGACCGTGTTGCAGTTATTGCGTTGCATCGTTGCGGTTACGCGCCAATTCAAATTTTTGACATACTGAAAAATTTGAATATAACCAAAAGGTTCGTTTATCGTACCATTAAACGATACAATGAAGACTCTAGTGTAGATTACAGGTCAAGATGTGGTCGCCCCTCGGTTTATTAGGACTCCAGCAGTGATAAAAGTTGTGAAGGCGCGAATTCAAAGAAATCCCAAACGTAAGCAGAAACTGTTGGCCCTTCAGATGGGGTTAAGCAGAACCACGGTGAAGAGGGGTTTAGTGAAGACTTAGGGCTTCGGGCATATCGAAGAAAAACAGGACATCGTCTGAATGCTCGTCTAATGGACCTGAGAATGAAGAGATGCCACGCTTTGTTGAAGCGGTACGCGGGAAAAAAATATCGGGAAATTCTTTTTTCGGATGAAAAAATTTTTACCGTAGAAGAGAGCTACAACAAACAAAATGATAAGGTGTACGCACACAGTAGTGAAGAAGCGAGGAACCGTATTCCGCATGTCCAACGAGGTCATTTTCCATCCTCGCTCATGGTATGGTTGGGAGTTTCTTATTGGGGCTTAACAGATGTACATTTTTGTGAAAAAGGTGTAAAAACGAATGCAGTTGTGTATCAAAATACAGTCCTGACGAACCTTGTGGAACCTGTTTCTCATACCATGTTCAATAACAGGCACTGGGTATTCCAACAAGATTCGGTGCCAGCTCATAGATCGAAGAGCACACAAGACTGGCTGGCGGCGCGTGAAATCGACTTCATCCGGCACGAAGACTGGCCCTCCTCCAGTCCAGATTTAAAACAGAAACAGAAACAGAAACTTTTTTATTCAATATAGATTATAAAATAATTCTTATTGAAAGTCACTCTTTTGTATAATTACCACTGGTTCGAAAAAAACCTTCTGTCCTGGGAAGAACCAGCAAGAAACCCAGCGGGACTTTTTTTTAAATAACAGCTTACAATCATGTATGTTACACAAATTAACAACACAACAAATTAAAAATAGCTTGGTAGCGATCACCTCATTTCCAGGGGTTATTATCATCTATAAATTCTTTAATACTATAATAACCCTTTTTATACAAACTTACTTTAATAAAGTTTTTGAACTTTGAGCAGGTCAAATTTTGTATATTTTCTGGAATTTTGTTGTAAAAGCGTATACATCGCCCCAAGAATGAATTACTGACTCGATGGAGTCGAGTAACTGGTACTACTAGCTTGTGTCTGTTCCTAGTATTTACAGAATGAATATCACTTATTTTTGTAAAACTACTTTTATTTTTGTGTACGTGCATAACATTTTCATAAATGTATTGAGAGGCCAAAGTTAATATATTAATTTCCTTAAATTTTTGTCGCAGCGACTCTTTAGGCTTTAAATCATAAATTGCTCTTATGGCCCTCTTCTGTAAAACAAATATAATTTCAGTGTCAGTTGCGTGGCCCCATAACAAAATACCATACGACATTATGCTATGGAAATAGCTAAAGTAAACTAGTCTAGCTGTTTCAACACTAGTTAGACTTCTAATTTTTTTACGGCATATGCTGCAGAACTATATCGGCTTGCTAGTTTTGATATATGGGGGCTCCTTTGAAGCTTCGCTTCTAGTGTGATTCCAAGAAAAATGGTGGTATCTACAAGACTCAGTTTCTCCCCATTTAAAATTACATTGGTATTTAATTGTTTGACATTTGGAGTCATAAATTTCATACATTTCGTTTTAGTGCCATTTAAATGCAAATTATTAACATTGAACCAATTTACTAATTTAGATATAGCATTATTTACTTCGTCATATTTTAGCAATTGTCGACTTAATTTGAAAATTAAAGAAGTGTCATCTGCAAATAATACTATATCATGGTTATCTCCTACTATGTAAGGTAAGTCATTAATGTATACAAGAAACAGAAAGGGGCCTAGAATTGAGCCCTGAGGCACCTCCATCTGTACCATCGACCCGGAAGAACTCATACTGTTAACGACAACTTTTTGCGTTCTCTTACTTAAATATGAAATGATTAATTTCAGAGCATCACTTCTTACACCGTAGTGTTGAAGTTTCCTGATTAATGTTTCATGGTGAACACAATCGAAAGCTTTGGATAGGTCACAAAATATACCCAAAGCATCCTGTGAATTCTCCCATGCATTAAATATATATTTAATCAGCTCAACACCGGCATCAGTTGTCGAGCGACCCCTTGTGAAACCATATTGATTTTTATGAAGTAAATTATTTATATTAAAGAAATTTAACATTTGACCAAGAATCATTTGTTCAAAAATGTTACTAAGTACTTCTTAGTAATAGTACAGAAATAGGTCTAAAATTGGCGGGGTCTAATGTACTACCAGATTTAAATAAAGGTATTACTTTACTATACTTCATTAAATCAGGAAACGCACCAGATTCGATACTAGTATTAAAAATAGTAGCTAAATGAGGCGCGATTGTATCTATAATAGACGCAATAACTTTAACGGAAATCCCCCACAGATCCGCAGTTTTCTTAACATCAATAGTTTTAAAATATTTTACAATATCTTTTGATGATACTTTATGAAATGTAAAATTCTTTGTACACGCATTTACATTTTGTTTAAGTAATGATTCGGCGACCGCAGGAGAAGAATTCAGTGACTTTGTGGTTAATATCGGAATATCAGTAAAATATTTCTCAAAAACCATTGCAACGTCCTGATCTGATTCGGTTAATTTGTCATTAACACTTAACTGGTAGTTTGAATTGCGAGAGTTGATCTTACCAGTTTCTTTATTAATTATAATCCATGTCATTTTAATTTTATTAGAAGCCGTCTTAATTTTGTTGCTCAAATGCAAAGACTTGGCTGTGGAGCATACTCTTTTAAATATTTTTGAATATTTTTTTTACATATTCCCTAAATTCGACACTATGATTATATGACCTTTCATGGTAAAGATCATATAACCTATGTCTGCTCTTATGGACTCCTACTGTCGCCCATTCATTAAATGACTTCCGACTGTTCAAGGAGAATATTTAGAAGTAAAAATATTATTAAATTCATTGCAAATAAGCTTAAATAATGTTCCATATAAAAAATTTGGATCATTTTGTTATGTAAGTGATGGAAGTTTTTTCACTATGTTACTTCTAAATTTCTCCAAGCGACGTGCATTTACTAGAACAAACACAACTTTCTTATCTACTTGCTTTTTGTGAACATATGGTAATGAAACTACTTGTCCACAGTGATCAGAACTTAATTTTTGAATTATACATTTATGCAACGGCTTCACATTTGTAAAAATGTTATCTGTACATGTTGCACTAGATTGAGCAATACGCGTTGGCTCTAAAAATAAATTAAAAAGACCATATGATTTAAACAATGATCTAAATTTAATATTGATTGAGGAAGCTTCTAGGAGATTGATGTTAAAGTCTCCACATATTACAACAGATTTATTCTGTTTATTAAGCTTAGCAAAAACTTCCTCCATAATTTTTTCAAAAGTATCGTATATAGAACATGGGGGTCTGTAGACGTTCACAACAATGAGGTGCTCAAACTCAACACATGCCATTTCTACAGTTCAACTTTTTGTGAGCCGCCGATTGTGAGCCGCTCAACAGAGAGGCTCACAATATCTTTACGTTCTTTACACGACAATAATTTACTAGCTAATATTAAGGAGCCACCTCTTAAAACCGTTTCTCTATTGAAAGTTTTTTTTTTATAGGATAACGGTGAAAAACGAGCACACAGTCCACCTGATGGTGGACCAAGTGGTTGCTGCGGCCCATAGACATCTACATCTATCCTCTATTATAAATCAAAATGCAGATGCGTTTTCACCCGTGAGGACTAGGATGGAATGCCTTTTTTCCAGTAAAAAGGGCCTCCGGCCACCTGCACTCACCAAGCGAAACGCAGAGGTAAACCTCTACTTCACGCTGGTTTTCTGTGAGGTCGTGGTACCACCCCGGTTCAAGCCGGCCCATCCGTGCGACAGCAAAAGCTGCCGCCTGGCTCTACCACTGTTAAAAAACTGACCATCTGGTGATTACTGAAGGTAAACATTAAGTTATAAGCTTTTGACCAATGTTCAGTAATACATAAAATATTAATATTGTTGCTATTTAAGAACAACTCAATTTCTAGCTCTTTGCCTACCATGCGTTGTATATTTTGATGCACCAGGTGTAAACAATTTTCATTATAACTCTGTGGAGTCATACAATTAAAGATTTGTAAGCTACATTCTAAATTATTTAAATTATTACAACTGCCAGAGATTACCTCTATTGTCTCATTTTCTAATTTAAATTACTTGGAACTGATTCCAAATTACATATTAAGTCATTACACTGCTCAAAAGGAGCAGATGTCTGTGTAGCCAAGTCCTTGGCTGAGTTAATATATAAACAATAAGATAGCACATTTGCTATCTGTCTTAAAATATATTTAGATAGGTAATACCTATCATTAGTCAAAAATTTCTTAATTAAATTATTTATGTCTATTAAATTAAATTAATTATTATAATTATGACAATTAAATGTCAAAATCCGTTAGATTACAAGATATGGCAACACTTGGAGGAAAAGGCGTGCTCAAAGCCTCATCCCAGTTTGGAGTCACTCAAGACATCCTTGATTAAGGCAGCCGCCGATATTGACCTGGACCTCGTTCGTGCTGCGATAGACGACTGGCCGCGCAGATTGAAGGCCTGTATTCAAAATCACGGAGGTCATTTTGAATAAACTTTAGTGTCATAAGAATCTATGTTTTGTTAAGTTCGTTTTGCTATATAAATGGTTACATAATGAATAAACTTGTTTTAATTGTTTTAAATTAAACATGTGACCGAATTTATTTATTTATTATTTAGGTTGACTAGGACAAGGCAGACATGGCAAACGCTCTGTCCTGGTGAAAATGTTCCACTGGAAGTTAACCAACAAAAACAGTGGGATATTCCGTTGGTACAGGGCGTGCAGAAGGATTTGTTTCATAATTTCCATAGTGACCAAGATAAGGCACGCCTTCTAGCTGTTTCGACTAAGGAATTTAGTCACTGGTTACATGCGGAAAGCTTACGCATTGCCGTAGGAATCCGACTAGGAGCGGCGATTTGTCAACCCCATCAGTGTCCCTGTGGTAGCAGCGTCGACAAGTTTGGGCTCCACGGACTTTCATGTAAGAAAAGCGCTGGTAGATTTTCACGACACAGTTCTTTGAACGATGTCATCCGAAGGGCTCTTGTCTCTATAAATGTTCCCTCGGTTTTAGAGCCTTGTGGAATATTTAGAGACGATGGCAGGAGACCCGACGGTATGACATTGGTCCCTTGGGAGAGAGGTAAAGCCCTAGTGTGGGATGCTACTTGCGTAGACACTCTGGTGGTCTCTCATCTCAGGGGTACCTCGTTTAGAGCCGGGGCGGCATCAGAGGCAGCTGAGCTGAGTAAGTGGCGCAAATGATATGAGTCTCTGAGAGATGACTACATATTTGTGCCATTTGCTGTAGAGACTATCGGTCCGTGGGTTCCACGTGCGGTGAAGTTCCTTAAAGAACTCCATCCGCGGCTGGTCGTTGCTGCTGGTGATAAGAGGGCTGGTTCTTTCCTCGCTCAAAGGCTAAGTATAGCCATTCAGCGGGGAAACGCAGCCAGCGTTCTTGGCACGATACCGCGGGGAGTAGGACTATATGATATTTACGTTTCTAGTTTTAGTTTTTTTTTTAATTATTATTATAGTTTTTAGTATTGTAGATAAAAATAAGTATTATGTAAATAAAGGTTAATACCCATTTTGATATACGATAGATGTAGATCTATGGGCCACAGCATCCTTTTAGTGTTTGTGTGCTCGTTTGTCACCCTAATCCTTTAAAAAGTCACACCAATCCCCAAAATATAAAGATATTCAAACCAAAGTTACATTACTGTAACAGTCGCAAATATTTATTAAATAATGAAATAAGCAAACAAATTTCAATTATTTTTTAAAAGTTTAGACTAGCTCGATCAATTACAATTTACGTATTATTGCATAAGTTAGGTGATACTATTTATACATTCCTCCTTTTTCATGAACATTCCCGGAAAATTCTAGTAATATATAGCCTCCCCCTCGTCTAGAATCTGGTTATTTTACTTCTGAAGTACATAAGGTCTATGAAAAAATACTGTTAACCATCGGAAGCCGGAAGCCGGAAGGTTTTTAACAATTAATTGAGAATTCTATTGAAATTCGTTTGTAAATATCAAATAAATAATATTTAAAGCAATTTAAATGCGTTAATAAGCATAAAGTAGAAATTAATTCATTGCGAACATTAAATGTTATAATACAGGCACCAGGCCGCACATCACAGAGCTGAGGAGAAGTGTTATTAAGGCCAATATTTTCCCTGAAGCAGCAAAAGGAATGTTTGACCTCCACGCGGCAGAAATCGCAGAAAACTTTTTGGTGACAACAGTGTTGGAAGTGTAGCAAAACAAAATATTATTTGCGTCTACTAACATATAAAAAGGGTGAACATGGACTGTGATTTTGTGAAATTATGTCGTTTTCTGAGCTCCGTTTAGACAAGTCTCCAGCAAAAGCTGGTCTGGAAAATCAAGTGACAAGAGAATCCATTACCTTATTTTGTTCCTGGTTATATAGGCAATATGCCAGGTTACCGCCCGGCCAGTATCTGGAAGAAGTGTTTAGACGCGGTAGAGCCATGCTGCAGCTATATTACAGTTATAGCACGAATGGATCGGCTCGAACGGGGAGTGGTCACGCTCTAACACAATACCAGCTTAATGCTTCTGTGTTTTGTAAAGTGAGTGTAGAGAACCAGAGACCTCTTTTTACTGGGAACTCGGCATTCCATTTTAGTCCTGATGTAAAAATGTATCTGCATTTTGATTCTTAACCGAGGATAGATGTAGAATAGAATAGAATAGAATAGAATAATTTTTATTCAATATAGATTACATGTGTAATTCTTATTGAAAGTCATTTTTTACTTTACCACTGGTTCGAAAAAAAAACCTCTGTCCTGGGAAGAACGAGCAAGAAACCCAGCGGGACTTTTTTTTAAAGCAAATTTTACAATAATGAATATACAAACTATATAAGTACAAAATTTATTTTAGAGACAGCTTGGAAGCGATCACCTCATTCCCAGGGGTTATTATCAACCATGTAATTATTTATACTATAATAACCCTTTTTATACAGTTCCAACTTAACAAAACATTTAAACTTGCTAATAGAGAGAGCCTGTACACTTTCCGGGACATTGTTGTAATAGCGTATACATTACCCCAAGAATGAATTACTGACTCTGTGGAGTCGAAAAACTGGTATCACTAGCTTGTGTTTGTTCCTAGTGTTTACAGAACGCACATCACTTTTTTTACTAAAACTACCTGTGTTTTTGTGAACATACATTAAATTTTCGTAAATATACTGAGAGGCCAACGTTAAAATATTTATTTCTTTAAATTTATCTCTAAGAGACTCCCTTGGTTTTAGGTTGTAAATAGCTCTAATGGCCCTCTTCTGTAAAACAAAAATAGTTTCTGAATCAGCCGCATTTCCCCATAGCAAAATCCCATAAGACTTTATGCTATGGAAATAACTGAAATAAACTAATCTAGCTGTCTCGACACTAGTGAGACCTCTAATCTTTTTTACAGCATAGGCTGCAGAACTTAGTCTGCTTGCTAGTTTGGATATATGGGGGCTACACTGAAGCTTTACGTTGAGAGTGATGCCAAGAAAAACAGTGGATTCAACAGGGCTCAGTTCTTCCCCATTTAAAAACACATTGGTACTCAGATTTTTAACATTCGTTGTTGTAAATTTAATACATTTAGTTTTATTTTCGTTTTAATGTAGACTATTAACGTTAAACCAATGCACTAATTTTGATATAGCATTATTTACTTCGTCACATTTAAATGATTGACGTTTAAGTTTAAAAATCAAGGAAGTATCATCAGAAAATAATACTATATCATGATTATCCTCTACGAGAGAAGGTAAGTCATTAATATACACTAGAAATAGGAATGGGCCGAGAATCGAGCCCTGAGGGACACCCATTAGTACAGGTGAGCCGGAAGAACTTTTACCATTGATAATAACTTTCTGCATTCTATTACTTAAATATGAAATAATAAGTTTAAGTGCTGTGTTCTTGACACCAAAGTACTGTAGCTTCCTGATTAATGTCTCATGGTGAACGCAGTCGAAGGCCTTGGAAAGGTCACAAAATATACCTAAAGCATCCTCTGAATTCTCCCATGCTCAAACAATATGTTTAATAAGCTCAACTCCAGCGTCAGTTGTCGAGCGACTCCTTGTAAAACCGAATTGATTTTTATGAAGCAATTTATTAATATTAAAGAAACTTAACATCTGATCAAAAATTATTTTTTCAAAAATTTTACTTAATGTTGGTAGTACAGAAATTGGTCTAAAATTGGCGGGGTCTAATGTACTACCACATTTAAATAAAGGTATGACTTTACTATGTTTCATCAAATCAGGAAACACACCAGATTCGACGCTTGTATTAAATATAGTGCCTAGATAAGGTGCTATTATATCTATTATAGATAAAATAACTTTAACGGAAATCCCCCATAAATCTGCCGTTTTCTTAACATCAATAGTTTTAAAATATTTAATGATATCTTTTGTCAGTACTCTATGGAATTTAAAAGTATTTGAACAAGCCTTTACATTTTGTTTGAGCA
The DNA here is from genome assembly GCA_033319125.1 of Parnassius glacialis. Lineage (NCBI taxonomy): Eukaryota > Metazoa > Arthropoda > Insecta > Lepidoptera > Papilionidae > Parnassius > Parnassius glacialis. The sequence continues at coordinate 8,181,192 of JAVANC010000018.1, forward strand.
ATGATTCGGCGACAGTAGGAGAAGAGTTTAATGATTTAGTTGTCAAAAAAGGAACATCAGTAAAATGTTTCTCAATTCTCAAAAAAATTATGAACCACAGCATATCATCTCACCATCAGGTGGGCTGTGTGCTCGTTTGTAAACCTTATTCTATAAAAAAGGGTCACAGGTACGAAACGTCTGACTCACTCTTATAGTCCGATGGAACGCCAAACCGACATGACCTGTGAGAGAATAGGTGCAGGACTAAAGACTTTACGTACTTTGCGAGACACGGGGAAGAAACACAAAGTTCAAGGTATATGAACAAGTTTCAAGCTACATGGCCAGAGTTCATTGCCACTTCAGCTTACTGATCCGTTGGTTTATGTCGGTTACTCTAGTTCTACTGCGGATATCTTCATTACAAAGTCTATCACGCAGAGAAACTCCGAGCATAGCCCTCTCCATCATGGTTCGCTGAGTGACTTTGAGTATCGTCATACGTCCAGCTGTGTCTGTCATGAGTCAAGACTTAACAATATATTACTTTTACGAAGTTATCGCTTTTAAGGTCTTAAGTGCGGTTGAAATGCCTAAATTCTTAGATATTTAGGTATAAACATTATAATAACTGTTAGTTTAATCCGAAAATAAAAAATACAGGATGACAGAAAAGGATTTAATAAATGTTTTTACAATTAAAACATTTTTAATTGTAAAAAATACAATTTTGTTCAATAACAAAATTGTATTTTTGTCAACCCCTTATTGGAAAAAAAATCTCCAAAGAGTACCTATCTTTGTAATATTTTGCAAAATTTCTCCAAAACAGCACAAGCTCTATAAATAGTTTTTAAACTAAAAAAAAGGTCTTGAAAATATTTATATTTTTAATTGAGAGTTTTATTTTTATTCCCCGTTTTCCTCGAGAAAATATCATTTTTCTCCGAAATTGAATATATTTGCGCGAGCGTGCCTGCTCCGTCGCCTTGTAATCACCCGCGAGTAGAATCTACTAGTTAGTCTATGGTCCGTTTTCGGACATCATCGAGAGTGGACCGCGCGTCGGTGTTAGAGCGACTTCGATCAAATATATTTTAGTTTTTTAAGAGTTTATACACAATTATAATTATTTTTTATGAATAGAACTACTTAATTAAGTTAATATCTGTACATTGGTAACAGTGAACAAAGAAGAAGAAATTTTCGCGGCGATGTTGATTCGTGAAATTGAAAAATGCATTTTTATATAATTTAAATGTTTTCTACATTTAAATTTAAACTAACATGCTTTCGTTACTTAGATTTCGATAGGTTTTAATACCCATGTAATTTTATTGTTGCATGTTTTTATTAATTAGGTGATACTGAATTTCATAATTATGTATTACAATAAAACGCTATTTTTATGATTATGACTTTAAAAGAACATTATTGGGGAGAGAAATCTCGATACAGATACTTATATTTAGGTACACTATTATAAAGTTATATCAAACAATTTAAATTAAATAAAAGTGTTGCTTTCCTAAGCACATAAAGAAAAATAAAGAAATTATTGTGTTTGTGTTTTCTTAAAATGTTAGACAAACCACCATCTGAAAAATATAAAACTTTTAAATTGGAGACAAGTTTGTCTGATAAAGTTAGAAATGAGGATATCCGCAAAAGAACCAGAGTAATTTACATAACCCAACGGATTATAAACTGGAATGCCAATGGGCTGGCCATGTAGCTTGGAAATCAGATAAGCAATAGGAAGAAAGGTTCTCGAGTGGCAACTCGTACTGGTAAGTGAAGTGCAGGGCAGCCTCTCACTATACGGAGGGAAGACATGGTAAGATATGCAGGAAGTCAATAGATGCAGGTGGCTTAGAATCATGCTCTGTGGCATTCCTTGGGAAATACTGTATTGATATATGTATATATATAGGCCTTGTGAAGGGCTGTAATGATGATGATAATGAAGCCAAATGTACGTACTACGAATACTCAATCTTTATTCCTCACACACACACACACACACACACACACATACACACACACACACAAAGAGGTCGCAAATAATACTTACCTACTACTGTCAGGCAAGAGTGAATACGTTTTGTTAAGTCAGTGCGCTTCACCATCTTAGGTTACATAACCACTTACCATCAGGTTTAATCTTAGTTAGCGTTGGCAAAGAATAGAAAAAAAAGAAATTTACCCTGTGAAAGTTTTCACGTAGATATTATTTTTCTAATCAACCAATAAAATGCATTACGTATGATGGGAATATGTATATAAGAATAAATGTTGTCTCACACGAGACAGTAATAATATAATATTATATTTTTCAGTATCCAAGCATAAAAACTTTTAATATCTCTTAATCCCGAGGTATGTCCATATTAAGAGGCTGAATGGAGAGCTAAATGGATCTGCTTGGGGATCGTTTTGTGATTTCACATCGTTATCGAAAAAAGTTGTACTTACAATTGAGCGTATTCCAGGTGGCGGTTTTCAAAACATGATTCCACAAAATTCACTCAATAGAATAATTGCAAAGTATCTTCTGAGAATACTTAAATTTTCAACTTTCTCAGATTTCCATAAAATAATGTTGAGTATAATAAGTACAATTATGTGTCACGTGTTAATAAAGCTATTGGACTATTTTCATTTTTAATAAAGTGATTTTACTTTAATTTAAATAATTTCCAGCTTCCTTGCAGATCGGAGCATCAAGGTCGTTGTAGACGAAGCATGCTCCGACTACAAGCCTATTAACGCTCATGTTCCACAAGGCTATGTCTTCTGCATATCAATGATATTTTGCTAACTGTTAAAATTCATTGCTATGCGGATGACAGCACTGGTGATGCTCTATACATCGGCCGTGCCAATATTTCTCGGGAAAACGTCGCCGAGGACTGGGACAACCTTGTGTCTGAAGTCGTTTCTTTGCTGTTCAAAGTCTCGGATTGGGGGCGACTAAATCTTTTCCAGGTTAATTGTCAGAAGACACAAACACCACGAAACTGCGTGGTCACTTGGAAGAGAAGGCCAAATTGGCCTCTAAAAAGCTTGGCGTGCTCAGCAGAGCGGGACAGTATTTCATGCCGGCACACCGCCTGCAACTTTACAAGGCGCAGGTTAGGCCTCACATGGAATACTGTTCCCATCTCTGGGCAGGAGTACGGTTCTTGGTGGGATGCGATGTATAAATAGATACCTTATTTTCTTCAACAACTATAATATATGTATTTGTTTTGTTTCATCAGTTGAGCTTCTACACAATCTTAAAAAAGTTTAATGAATTTAAAAAAATTAACTACCAGTAATTATTTGATTTTCAGTCGGTATTTTACATTTGAAGATCGGTTATAAAGAGCCATTAGCGGGATATTTTGCAAAAACGAAACCTATCCTACCTATTTTTTCGTCGTTTCATCAGCGTTACTCTTAGTTTTGGGTAAAACAAAACTTATCAGTCTCAATGAAAAGATTAAGTTCCTATTAAAAGAAATGCACATAATTACAAGATTTCTATATAAAAGGAAGGCTATAAGACTTCATAAAAAGTTCAAATTTTTATTTTGTTTACTTAAATTCAAGATTAAAATAAAAGTGAAAGGTCTTTTATCTGCAATAATAATTTTCGTCAAAAATAGCATAGACATAAAATTCATACACACGGTCAATTATACTGAAGATGATTAATTGTATTAACTAGTGAAGATTATAAATTGTATATTTAATAGACTATTTCCAGTATAATGACTTAAATATCATCATTAATGTATGACTGGCACACTTATAAGATTTCAGATAAGATCGCTAAATATTAACTAACATTTTATGATACGTATTTTCTGTAAAAAGCAACAAGAAATTTTAAATCCTCTAGGACCTCTTGGTTTGTTTTACTACTTACCTTATTAGCGAAAAACAAGATGGACTGATCTCAAAGTTTATTTTCTTGTATAAAAACTGCTATTTAGAATTTAATATAATAAGGTAATATAAGTTTCAATATGTTTTAATATGTATCTATGCAACGGAATTTTTGAATGTGATTTTCATCCTCTGCATAAAGTCACATTAATTTGAAACTTGGCACACTTATCAAGGACCGATAACAATGCAATAATTTAAATAGTTTGTCACATTATCCTTGCCACGATCCCCAGAATTTGCGATTTACTTTCACTTTTTATTATAAGTTTACTTTTTTACCCCTTCGAGTGAACTAATAAATTCCACAAGCTCAATGTAACCTAAATAAAATGTCATCTAAATAGAAAAAATAATTCCAAAAAAAAAAATTTTCCCATAAGATTGGAAAAATAAGGGAAGAAGTTTTTGGAAGTGGTGAAATAATTTATGTGAGATTTTATATACTCCTCCCTTATGTTCGGTTCACGATCATGCGAACATGCGGGGAGATCTGTTCATGACTTTGCCTTGGCATATGGTCTGACACAACTGGTTACTTCGCATTCGCAGATTCCAGATGTGGAGGATCATGCACCAACCCTATTGGACCTTCTGCTGAACTCTAATTTAGTTTACTCTGGTCTATTTCAAGTCTCCGTCGACGCCTCTCTTGGCTCCTCAGACCATTGTCTACTCCGGATTGTGTGGTGCCACTCACGCTAACATCGCGGTTGCATTCTGCAAGCTGCCGCCGTGTTTGGCGCTATAGGTCGGCCGATTAGGATAAAATGCGGTCTTTCTTTGTATCCTAACCTTGGGGGCGAGTTTGATTCTCGCCGGAAATTTCCAACGTTGTTGCTAATTCCGTCACTGATGTAGTTCTTCAGGGTATGGAACTTTTTATTTTGGTGCCCAACGGAGGCAGATTTCAGCTATGGTTTAGTCGCTTTTGTAAAATATCATCACGCTATAACTAGGAGAGCTACCAGGCCTGAACTGCCGCAACAACGTCCCGGGATATAAAAACCAGTGCCATTAAAAGAAGTATAAATCCGCCTTCAGGTCCTTTCAAAGAGTCCTTGCCAAGGCAAAGTCAGAACACATACGTAGAATTGGCAAAAATTACTTTGCCTTCCTTCAGGAACCCATGCATTCTGATCTCTCGCCAAAGCTGTCCAAGGGAACTTCTGTCAGCCATCTCTTCCATCTCTTCACAGTGAGGACGACTCACTGGCCCATGCCGCAATGGAGAAAACCGATCGGCTAGGCCTTTTCGTCCAACTGGAGTCTCGATGACGGGGAAACACACCGTCGACCATTCCGTGGTTTGAGTGCTCCATGCCTGATATGCGGTTCACAGAGCGTTTGGTATGCAAAGCACCCTTCTCCATGCACATCCACAAGTTGAGTGGACCTGACGGAATCCCTCCAATTGTGCTGATAACGTGTGCTCTAGAGTTGGCACCGGTTCTAAAGCATTTTTTCCGGTACTCTTACTATCTAGGCGCCGCCCCAAAATCATGGAAGACTGCTTTCGTCCACCCAATCTACCAAAAAAACGATAAACTGCCAGATCATGCGGTATCTTGAGCTTCACCAGCTGATTAGTGACCATCAATATGGTTTTAGTCGGGGTGGATCAGCTAGTCATCTTCTAATCTACCTGACTCATAGATGAGCGGCTGCAGTAGAGTCCAAGTAGGAGGCATTGGCTGTTAGTTTGGAGATAGCGAAGACCTTCGATCGGGTTTATCACAAAGCGCTTCTTTCAAATCTCCCTTCCTATCGGCTTCCTGATAAATTTTGCAATTGGATCACCAGCTTCATTGTAGAATGGAGCATCAAGGTCGTTATAGACGCTGCATGCTCCAATTACAAGCCTATTAATATTGGTGTTCCACAAGAATCTATCACTAACGCTGTTTTTTCTGCATATCAATGATATGTTCCAAATCGGTTACATGTATTCCTTTGCGGATGACTTCACTGGTGATACTATATACACCAACCGCGCCAATATTTTTCGGGGAAAACGTCGCCGAGGACCGGGACAACCTTATGTCTGAAGTCGTTTCTTTGCTGAACAAAGTCTCGGATTGGGGGCGTCTAAATCTATTCCAGTTTAATTCTCAGAAGACACAAGTTAGCGCGTTTACCGCTAAAACCGAGAACCCCTATATCGTATCTCCGCAGTTTCAAGGCACTCCCCTTGTTGCCTCAGCCAGTATCGGAGTCCTTGGCGTCGACATATCGAGTGACGTGCAGTTTCGTGGTCACTTGGATGAGAAGTCCAAATAGTGGGGGGCGCTCTATATTTCGTCCGCCGGTACGAGGCCGCCACTCGAGAACCTTTTTTCCCATCGGTTGTCGGTTCTTCGAGCTATAGAGCCGACCCATTGCCACTTCAGCTTACTAAAGTTTACAATTGCCCTTTCGGGTGTGCCTTATTGGTTAACTTTATTTTTGTTAGCTGATTTCAAAAAGATAGAGGTTCTCAAGTCGACTGTATATTATAAGTTTTGTGTATGTATATTACGCGATATATTCGTCAATCGTGAAATGATCTCAATGATTTTTTTTTAAATTATACTTAAGGATGATACGAATTTGGAATTTTTTTTATAGGAGGGGGGCAAACGAGCAAACGGCTGACCTGATGGTAGGTGAATACTGTCGCCCATGAACAACTGCAACACCAGAGGAATTACAGGTACATTGGCGGGCTTTTAGAAAGGAGTAAGCTCTTTTCTTGAAGGTCCCTAAGTCGTATCGGTCCGGAAAAATCGCCGGTGGTAAAATATTCCACAGAAAGTTCGCACGTGGAAGAAAGCTCATAGTGAAAAGTACAGAGGTGTACCCTCAAGCATCCAGATGGTATGGATGGTATCGGTAGTTTTGCTGCGATGTGCGTTCGTTAAGTTTGGCGGCTGGGATTAATCCGAACAATTCCTCAGAGCACTCTCCTTGATGAATGCGAAAGAAAATACAAAGCGATGCAACATGCCTATGTTCAGCAGTGGACTTGGGAAGGGTTGTAATGATGATGATGAAGTATAATAAAGTTATTATACGTTAATGTTTCAGTTATATATAAAAGCACTCGTCTAATACGTGGTAAAGTCACGGCAATATGGTTGCAGCACGGATTGTTCGGCTAGACGGGGAAGAACCTCGTGCATTGTTGCAACGCACAGCCTGGCAGAGTCGTTATATTATAATGTTGAGCTATAGAGAGGGTTATGCTCGGATTGTCTCTGCGTAATAGACATCACAATAAGGATATCCGTAGTATACACAGTAAATAAAATAACAGTAAAGGTACAATTCCATAGCTGACCGCAGGCAGCAGCAGCAGGCGACGTGTCGCCGCGACACTACTGGTTTCTATGTAGCTCTTTAAAATACCTTCCGTAGCTAGCGACACCTCGTTTGCCTCTACGGGCCGAGCGGCAGACGACACTGTAGCCCGACCGCAGATAAGTAGTGTGTTGCCCGAGCGACACGTTGATTTTTGACGTGACAACGTCTTATAAATCGATGAAGCTCGCTGCATGCACGAAAAAACATGACTCATGCGGCGTTACCTAGGCGTTCCATTTAAAATGCAAGCGAGAGCGCAGAACGAGCGACTGTGCGAGCGAATGTGGTGTCAATTGTTTAAAGCAACGATAATTGCGACGATAAATGTAATGATTCTTTCGATATTAAATATTTCTTATGACGTTGTCACGTTCAACTATCGTCAGTAAACCGACTTTACAGACAACCGATTTTTTTTCTCAAAAAATGAGTTTCACCGATTCCGTGGAAGAGAAACTGATAAACCAGGTGGCCCAATATCCTGAACTGTTCGATGCATCTCACAATAATTATTTAAACAGTGTGACAAAAGATAATATTTAAAAAAAATATAGGAAAGGTTAAGTTAAATAGTTAAGTTAAGTAAAAAGTTAAATAAAATCGGTAAATATATATATATATATATATATATATATATATATATATATATATATATATATATATATAGTACCTATTTTGATTACATAAATAAAGTACTCACAGAACATTCGGAACAGATTGGAACACGGGCTGTTGCCGCCTGCAGTCGGGTTAGAATCATGACTGCAGCGACATGACGCCACGACATGTCGTGACGACACGTCGCCTGCTGCTGCTACCTTCGGTCGGCTACGGAATTGTTCCTTAACCAAAATATCACTTTAATATTAAATATCGTACCAGTAGGTGAAGTGTAACATGGCTGCCCTCGAGATGGCCACCAATATAACAAGGCAAGATATCTAATATGTACCGCGATCATGACAATTAGGTTTACATGTTAAGCAATGAATATTTACGAGCTATGGATATATAAATCCGTGAAATTTTTTTGTCAAAAAAGACACACTATCATAAAAATATTTACTTATAAATATTTTTGATCATTTTCATGTTAATCTTGAAAAGCTATTGTAGTAAACGTGTTCAAAATAATGCCTGAATTGTAGGAAATATCGGGCGAGAAACAATACATACAAACGAGCGGTTATCTTTTATTCGAAACAATCGCATTTTATTGCAACGAGCGGCGGAATTATTAAATCTAAAATAATAAACGTGCTATTATACCAGCGTAAAATAGCAGCATAACGCTACTGTGTTTCGTATGGTGAGTGTAGAGAACCGGAGAATCTTTTTACTGGAAAAGAGGCATCCCATCTTAATCCTTACGGGTGACGACGCATCTGAATTTTGATTCTATAGGCCACAGCAACCAGTTACCATCAGGTGGACTGTGTCCTCGTTTGTCACCCTTATACTGTTAACTTTTTTTAGATGTCTGTAGCCGTCTGAGCCGTGGTAGCTCAGATGATTAGCGCTCGCTGTAAGCTTCACAGTACTCGAGCAACCCGGGTTCGATCCCCACCGGCACCAATGAAATTGTTAATTGCAATTTTAAGTGCTGATTTACCACATGCTCGGCGGTGAAGGAAAACGTTGTGAGGAAATCTGCATGTCTGAGAAATAAGAAAAAAATTATATTTCGAAGACATGTGAAGTTCGCCAACACGCATTAGGGCAGCGCGGTGGACAATCCTTGCTCTAAAACCCTCTCAGAAATGAGAGGAGGCCTGTGCCCAGCAGTGGGACTAAATAGGCTGCAACTATTGGCTCTACCACGTATATATTATTCAATAATATACGGTAGTGTCAGGAGTTAGAGAATGCACCTGTGCGCGCTCACACACACTGGTGCATTATAATCTTGTCTTACATAGATGAATAGGCACTGTTGAGAACAGCGACCGCGACTGAAATTAGGTCTTGAAGACATTATTACATGCAAATGATTATTAATTTTATGTAAGGTTTTGGACGTGTATATTTTATCGAAATTATGTCACATAATTTTTTCTAAAAATGTAGTGTTACGCCTTTTTAATAAAGAATTACATTGAAAAAGAATTCGGTACAAATACTCCTAAAGTAAATTCATTTAAATAGTGCTCACCTCAAATGCTAATTCATGGTGTTTAAGCTTTTTGTACGTGGTAGAGCCATGCTGCAGCTGTATTAGTAATATAGTTGAAGCATGAATGGATCGGCTCGACCGGGAAAGGACCACACTTTCACAGAATACATACATAAACACTCACGCCTGTCACCCAGAGGGGTAGGCAGAGACTATGGACTTCCATCTGGCACGATCCTGACAGACCTCTCTCGCTTCCTCCACATCCATATACCTACGCATACACGCTCGTCGGTTGAAGGTGCTCTTGATTTGGCCCACCTTCAACACATCGCCAATTTGGTCGATTAACTTTCGCCTAGGGCGACCCTTCCCGACTCTGCCGTTCACATCCGCAACATAAATCTTCTTTGTCACTCTTTCCTCATTCATTCTTTCTACATGACCAAACCACCGAAGCATTCCTTTCTTAATCCTGGTCACAACATCATCTTGCAAACCACACTCTTCTCTTATTAAACAATTTCTCACTCTGTCATTCAGATTCATCCCTAACATACTCCTTAATGACCGCTACTCCTTAATGACCGCAGAATACCAGCGTAAAATGGCAGCTTGACACTGCTGGTGAGTGTAGAGAACCGGAGACTCATTTTACTGGAAAAGAGGCATTCTATCTTAGTCCTCACGGGTGACAACACATCTACATTTTGATTCTTTATTTAGGATAAATGTAGATTTCTATGGGTCACAGCAACCACTTACAATCAGGTGGACTGTATGCTCGTTTGTCACCCTATCTTATAAAAAAAAAGCTTGATAAATGAGCGTGTTCCGACGCATATGCGTGCTTGTCGAGACATGGAGTTAAAACACCGCCAATTTCCTGACTCTTCTGTCTCGCCTGCTTCTAAAAAATTTCTGATAGATAAACTCAATAACTAACTTTTAGCCCCACCCCCGATTCGGACTCAGAACCACATGATCACCAGTCCCGCTTCCGACGACTCGACTAGATGACTACTAATAAGAAACGGGAAGCAATACACCATAAGTTATTTAGCCTGTGTGTGAAACTAGATTCCAATTATGATCATGATTATGTAATGATCACGCCACAGATCATAATAATTTTTTTTATTAATGAAATGAAATGTCGCTATAACAATGAATTCATTAATTTACCTGAAAACTTTTCGAAACAAAATTTCCAGTCACGTTAATTACTCACTGGGCTTCCCCTTTGAAATAAACCGCACGAAGTTAATACTGTCAAAGAGTAAATGTACTTGTACAAAAACATATAATATAAGATTTAATTGTTGAGAACATCTAATTTCTTACAAAGTATATATATACACTACAAACCTCCCCCCCCCCATATTATCCCGTGGGTGTCGTAAGAGGCGATAGAGAGAAAACAAACACATGAGCAGCTTCCGAATAACAACTCGTAATAATAAAAAACTAGTTCCCAATACTCCTACCAACTTTCGCAACTATGGGAAATATCCCCCCCTCCTCACACAGGAGATTATTTATGGGGTACACCTATATTCAACAGTGGACTCTTGGCGGTGCTGTCGACGTGCCACATATGAAACACATCGAGGCCTAAATCGTGCTATCAAAGTTTCGAGGTAAAAACAAAATAATATATAGAATAGCTCCCCGGACTGAACACCTTGCCCAGCGGGACATCTCCCCTTTTCCTTCCACGGCCCCAGACTCTTTATAGGCCGTCAGGGATAGCAACACATTTTAATTCTTAATCGAGGATACCCGCACTCTTGTGTCTGATCTGTAGGATATAGGAAGCCAGTATAGTTAAAGACTGAGAGGCATTCCATCTTAGTCTTCAGTGGTGACAACGCACGTCTTCTTTGTTTAAAGTGGGTTGTTTGCTCCGACTACAAGCCTATTAACGCTCATGTTCCACAAGGCTATGTCTTCTGCATATCAATGATATTTTGCTAACTGTTAAAATTCATTGCTATGCGGATGACAGCACTGGTGATGCTCTATACATCGGCCGTGCCAATATTTCTCGGGAAAACGTCGCCGAGGACTGGGACAACCTTGTGTCTGAAGTCGTTTCTTTGCTGTTCAAAGTCTCGGATTGGGGGCGACTAAATCTTTTCCAGGTTAATTGTCAGAAGACACAAACACCACGAAACTGCGTGGTCACTTGGAAGAGAAGGCCAAATTGGCCTCTAAAAAGCTTGGCGTGCTCAGCAGAGCGGGACAGTATTTCATGCCGGCACACCGCCTGCAACTTTACAAGGCGCAGGTTAGGCCTCACATGGAATACTGTTCCCATCTCTGGGCAGGAGTACGGTTCTTGGTGGGATGCGATGTATAAATAGATACCTTATTTTCTTCAACAACTATAATATATGTATTTGTTTTGTTTCATCAGTTGAGCTTCTACACAATCTTAAAAAAGTTTAATGAATTTAAAAAAATTAACTACCAGTAATTATTTGATTTTCAGTCGGTATTTTACATTTGAAGATCGGTTATAAAGAGCCATTAGCGGGATATTTTGCAAAAACGAAACCTATCCTACCTATTTTTTCGTCGTTTCATCAGCGTTACTCTTAGTTTTGGGTAAAACAAAACTTATCAGTCTCAATGAAAAGATTAAGTTCCTATTAAAAGAAATGCACATAATTACAAGATTTCTATATAAAAGGAAGGCTATAAGACTTCATAAAAAGTTCAAATTTTTATTTTGTTTACTTAAATTCAAGATTAAAATAAAAGTGAAAGGTCTTTTATCTGCAATAATAATTTTCGTCAAAAATAGCATAGACATAAAATTCATACACACGGTCAATTATACTGAAGATGATTAATTGTATTAACTAGTGAAGATTATAAATTGTATATTTAATAGACTATTTCCAGTATAATGACTTAAATATCATCATTAATGTATGACTGGCACACTTATAAGATTTCAGATAAGATCGCTAAATATTAACTAACATTTTATGATACGTATTTTCTGTAAAAAGCAACAAGAAATTTTAAATCCTCTAGGACCTCTTGGTTTGTTTTACTACTTACCTTATTAGCGAAAAACAAGATGGACTGATCTCAAAGTTTATTTTCTTGTATAAAAACTGCTATTTAGAATTTAATATAATAAGGTAATATAAGTTTCAATATGTTTTAATATGTATCTATGCAACGGAATTTTTGAATGTGATTTTCATCCTCTGCATAAAGTCACATTAATTTGAAACTTGGCACACTTATCAAGGACCGATAACAATGCAATAATTTAAATAGTTTGTCACATTATCCTTGCCACGATCCCCAGAATTTGCGATTTACTTTCACTTTTTATTATAAGTTTACTTTTTTACCCCTTCGAGTGAACTAATAAATTCCACAAGCTCAATGTAACCTAAATAAAATGTCATCTAAATAGAAAAAATAATTCCAAAAAAAAAAATTTTCCCATAAGATTGGAAAAATAAGGGAAGAAGTTTTTGGAAGTGGTGAAATAATTTATGTGAGATTTTATATACTCCTCCCTTATGTTCGGTTCACGATCATGCGAACATGCGGGGAGATCTGTTCATGACTTTGCCTTGGCATATGGTCTGACACAACTGGTTACTTCGCATTCGCAGATTCCAGATGTGGAGGATCATGCACCAACCCTATTGGACCTTCTGCTGAACTCTAATTTAGTTTACTCTGGTCTATTTCAAGTCTCCGTCGACGCCTCTCTTGGCTCCTCAGACCATTGTCTACTCCGGATTGTGTGGTGCCACTCACGCTAACATCGCGGTTGCATTCTGCAAGCTGCCGCCGTGTTTGGCGCTATAGGTCGGCCGATTAGGATAAAATGCGGTCTTTCTTTGTATCCTAACCTTGGGGGCGAGTTTGATTCTCGCCGGAAATTTCCAACGTTGTTGCTAATTCCGTCACTGATGTAGTTCTTCAGGGTATGGAACTTTTTATTTTGGTGCCCAACGGAGGCAGATTTCAGCTATGGTTTAGTCGCTTTTGTAAAATATCATCACGCTATAACTAGGAGAGCTACCAGGCCTGAACTGCCGCAACAACGTCCCGGGATATAAAAACCAGTGCCATTAAAAGAAGTATAAATCCGCCTTCAGGTCCTTTCAAAGAGTCCTTGCCAAGGCAAAGTCAGAACACATACGTAGAATTGGCAAAAATTACTTTGCCTTCCTTCAGGAACCCATGCATTCTGATCTCTCGCCAAAGCTGTCCAAGGGAACTTCTGTCAGCCATCTCTTCCATCTCTTCACAGTGAGGACGACTCACTGGCCCATGCCGCAATGGAGAAAACCGATCGGCTAGGCCTTTTCGTCCAACTGGAGTCTCGATGACGGGGAAACACACCGTCGACCATTCCGTGGTTTGAGTGCTCCATGCCTGATATGCGGTTCACAGAGCGTTTGGTATGCAAAGCACCCTTCTCCATGCACATCCACAAGTTGAGTGGACCTGACGGAATCCCTCCAATTGTGCTGATAACGTGTGCTCTAGAGTTGGCACCGGTTCTAAAGCATTTTTTCCGGTACTCTTACTATCTAGGCGCCGCCCCAAAATCATGGAAGACTGCTTTCGTCCACCCAATCTACCAAAAAAACGATAAACTGCTAGATCATGACGGTATCTTGAGCTTCACCAGCTGATTAGTGACCATCAATATGGTTTTAGTCGGGGTGGATCAGCTAGTCATCTTCTAATCTACCTGACTCATAGATGAGCGGCTGCAGTAGAGTCCAAGTAGGAGGCATTGGCTGTTAGTTTGGAGATAGCGAAGACCTTCGATCGGGTTTATCACAAAGCGCTTCTTTCAAATCTCCCTTCCTATCGGCTTCCTGATAAATTTTGCAATTGGATCACCAGCTTCATTGTAGAATGGAGCATCAAGGTCGTTATAGACGCTGCATGCTCCAATTACAAGCCTATTAATATTGGTGTTCCACAAGAATCTATCACTAACGCTGTTTTTTCTGCATATCAATGATATGTTCCAAATCGGTTACATGTATTCCTTTGCGGATGACTTCACTGGTGATACTATATACACCAACCGCGCCAATATTTTTCGGGAAAACGTCGCCGAGGACCGGGACAACCTTATGTCTGAAGTCGTTTCTTTGCTGAACAAAGTCTCGGATTGGGGGCGTCTAAATCTATTCCAGTTTAATTCTCAGAAGACACAAGTTAGCGCGTTTACCGCTAAAACCGAGAACCCCTATATCGTATCTCCGCAGTTTCAAGGCACTCCCCTTGTTGCCTCAGCCAGTATCGGAGTCCTTGGCGTCGACATATCGAGTGACGTGCAGTTTCGTGGTCACTTGGATGAGAAGTCCAAATAGTGGGGGGCGCTCTATATTTCGTCCGCCGGTACGAGGCCGCCACTCGAGAACCTTTTTTCCCATCGGTTGTCGGTTCTTCGAGCTATAGAGCCGACCCATTGCCACTTCAGCTTACTAAAGTTTACAATTGCCCTTTCGGGTGTGCCTTATTGGTTAACTTTATTTTTGTTAGCTGATTTCAAAAAGATAGAGGTTCTCAAGTCGACTGTATATTATAAGTTTTGTGTATGTATATTACGCGATATATTCGTCAATCGTGAAATGATCTCAATGATTTTTTTTTAAATTATACTTAAGGATGATACGAATTTGGAATTTTTTTTATAGGAGGGGGGCAAACGAGCAAACGGCTGACCTGATGGTAGGTGAATACTGTCGCCCATGAACAACTGCAACACCAGAGGAATTACAGGTACATTGGCGGGCTTTTAGAAAGGAGTAAGCTCTTTTCTTGAAGGTCCCTAAGTCGTATCGGTCCGGAAAAATCGCCGGTGGTAAAATATTCCACAGAAAGTTCGCACGTGGAAGAAAGCTCATAGTGAAAAGTACAGAGGTGTACCCTCAAGCATCCAGATGGTATGGATGGTATCGGTAGTTTTGCTGCGATGTGCGTTCGTTAAGTTTGGCGGCTGGGATTAATCCGAACAATTCCTCAGAGCACTCTCCTTGATGAATGCGAAAGAAAATACAAAGCGATGCAACATGCCTATGTTCAGCAGTGGACTTGGGAAGGGTTGTAATGATGATGATGAAGTATAATAAAGTTATTATACGTTAATGTTTCAGTTATATATAAAAGCACTCGTCTAATACGTGGTAAAGTCACGGCAATATGGTTGCAGCACGGATTGTTCGGCTAGACGGGGAAGAACCTCGTGCATTGTTGCAACGCACAGCCTGGCAGAGTCGTTATATTATAATGTTGAGCTATAGAGAGGGTTATGCTCGGATTGTCTCTGCGTAATAGACATCACAATAAGGATATCCGTAGTATACACAGTAAATAAAATAACAGTAAAGGTACAATTCCATAGCTGACCGCAGGCAGCAGCAGCAGGCGACGTGTCGCCGCGACACTACTGGTTTCTATGTAGCTCTTTAAAATACCTTCCGTAGCTAGCGACACCTCGTTTGCCTCTACGGGCCGAGCGGCAGACGACACTGTAGCCCGACCGCAGATAAGTAGTGTGTTGCCCGAGCGACACGTTGATTTTTGACGTGACAACGTCTTATAAATCGATGAAGCTCGCTGCATGCACGAAAAAACATGACTCATGCGGCGTTACCTAGGCGTTCCATTTAAAATGCAAGCGAGAGCGCAGAACGAGCGACTGTGCGAGCGAATGTGGTGTCAATTGTTTAAAGCAACGATAATTGCGACGATAAATGTAATGATTCTTTCGATATTAAATATTTCTTATGACGTTGTCACGTTCAACTATCGTCAGTAAACCGACTTTACAGACAACCGATTTTTTTTCTCAAAAAATGAGTTTCACCGATTCCGTGGAAGAGAAACTGATAAACCAGGTGGCCCAATATCCTGAACTGTTCGATGCATCTCACAATAATTATTTAAACAGTGTGACAAAAGATAATATTTAAAAAAAATATAGGAAAGGTTAAGTTAAATAGTTAAGTTAAGTAAAAAGTTAAATAAAATCGGTAAATATATATATATATATATATATATATATATATATATATATATATATATATATATATATATATATAGTACCTATTTTGATTACATAAATAAAGTACTCACAGAACATTCGGAACAGATTGGAACACGGGCTGTTGCCGCCTGCAGTCGGGTTAGAATCATGACTGCAGCGACATGACGCCACGACATGTCGTGACGACACGTCGCCTGCTGCTGCTACCTTCGGTCGGCTACGGAATTGTTCCTTAACCAAAATATCACTTTAATATTAAATATCGTACCAGTAGGTGAAGTGTAACATGGCTGCCCTCGAGATGGCCACCAATATAACAAGGCAAGATATCTAATATGTACCGCGATCATGACAATTAGGTTTACATGTTAAGCAATGAATATTTACGAGCTATGGATATATAAATCCGTGAAATTTTTTTGTCAAAAAAGACACACTATCATAAAAATATTTACTTATAAATATTTTTGATCATTTTCATGTTAATCTTGAAAAGCTATTGTAGTAAACGTGTTCAAAATAATGCCTGAATTGTAGGAAATATCGGGCGAGAAACAATACATACAAACGAGCGGTTATCTTTTATTCGAAACAATCGCATTTTATTGCAACGAGCGGCGGAATTATTAAATCTAAAATAATAAACGTGCTATTATACCAGCGTAAAATAGCAGCATAACGCTACTGTGTTTCGTATGGTGAGTGTAGAGAACCGGAGAATCTTTTTACTGGAAAAGAGGCATCCCATCTTAATCCTTACGGGTGACGACGCATCTGAATTTTGATTCTATAGGCCACAGCAACCAGTTACCATCAGGTGGACTGTGTCCTCGTTTGTCACCCTTATACTGTTAACTTTTTTTAGATGTCTGTAGCCGTCTGAGCCGTGGTAGCTCAGATGATTAGCGCTCGCTGTAAGCTTCACAGTACTCGAGCAACCCGGGTTCGATCCCCACCGGCACCAATGAAATTGTTAATTGCAATTTTAAGTGCTGATTTACCACATGCTCGGCGGTGAAGGAAAACGTTGTGAGGAAATCTGCATGTCTGAGAAATAAGAAAAAAATTATATTTCGAAGACATGTGAAGTTCGCCAACACGCATTAGGGCAGCGCGGTGGACAATCCTTGCTCTAAAACCCTCTCAGAAATGAGAGGAGGCCTGTGCCCAGCAGTGGGACTAAATAGGCTGCAACTATTGGCTCTACCACGTATATATTATTCAATAATATACGGTAGTGTCAGGAGTTAGAGAATGCACCTGTGCGCGCTCACACACACTGGTGCATTATAATCTTGTCTTACATAGATGAATAGGCACTGTTGAGAACAGCGACCGCGACTGAAATTAGGTCTTGAAGACATTATTACATGCAAATGATTATTAATTTTATGTAAGGTTTTGGACGTGTATATTTTATCGAAATTATGTCACATAATTTTTTCTAAAAATGTAGTGTTACGCCTTTTTAATAAAGAATTACATTGAAAAAGAATTCGGTACAAATACTCCTAAAGTAAATTCATTTAAATAGTGCTCACCTCAAATGCTAATTCATGGTGTTTAAGCTTTTTGTACGTGGTAGAGCCATGCTGCAGCTGTATTAGTAATATAGTTGAAGCATGAATGGATCGGCTCGACCGGGAAAGGACCACACTTTCACAGAATACATACATAAACACTCACGCCTGTCACCCAGAGGGGTAGGCAGAGACTATGGACTTCCATCTGGCACGATCCTGACAGACCTCTCTCGCTTCCTCCACATCCATATACCTACGCATACACGCTCGTCGGTTGAAGGTGCTCTTGATTTGGCCCACCTTCAACACATCGCCAATTTGGTCGATTAACTTTCGCCTAGGGCGACCCTTCCCGACTCTGCCGTTCACATCCGCAACATAAACCTTCTTTGTCACTCTTTCCTCATTCATTCTTTCTACATGACCAAACCACCGAAGCATTCCTTTCTTAATCCTGGTCACAACATCATCTTGCAAACCACACTCTTCTCTTATTAAACAATTTCTCACTCTGTCATTCAGATTCATCCCTAACATACTCCTTAATGACCGCTACTCCTTAATGACCGCAGAATACCAGCGTAAAATGGCAGCTTGACACTGCTGGTGAGTGTAGAGAACCGGAGACTCATTTTACTGGAAAAGAGGCATTCTATCTTAGTCCTCACGGGTGACAACACATCTACATTTTGATTCTTTATTTAGGATAAATGTAGATTTCTATGGGTCACAGCAACCACTTACAATCAGGTGGACTGTATGCTCGTTTGTCACCCTATCTTATAAAAAAAAAGCTTGATAAATGAGCGTGTTCCGACGCATATGCGTGCTTGTCGAGACATGGAGTTAAAACACCGCCAATTTCCTGACTCTTCTGTCTCGCCTGCTTCTAAAAAATTTCTGATAGATAAACTCAATAACTAACTTTTAGCCCCACCCCCGATTCGGACTCAGAACCACATGATCACCAGTCCCGCTTCCGACGACTCGACTAGATGACTACTAATAAGAAACGGGAAGCAATACACCATAAGTTATTTAGCCTGTGTGTGAAACTAGATTCCAATTATGATCATGATTATGTAATGATCACGCCACAGATCATAATAATTTTTTTTATTAATGAAATGAAATGTCGCTATAACAATGAATTCATTAATTTACCTGAAAACTTTTCGAAACAAAATTTCCAGTCACGTTAATTACTCACTGGGCTTCCCCTTTGAAATAAACCGCACGAAGTTAATACTGTCAAAGAGTAAATGTACTTGTACAAAAACATATAATATAAGATTTAATTGTTGAGAACATCTAATTTCTTACAAAGTATATATATACACTACAAACCTCCCCCCCCCCATATTATCCCGTGGGTGTCGTAAGAGGCGATAGAGAGAAAACAAACACATGAGCAGCTTCCGAATAACAACTCGTAATAATAAAAAACTAGTTCCCAATACTCCTACCAACTTTCGCAACTATGGGAAATATCCCCCCCTCCTCACACAGGAGATTATTTATGGGGTACACCTATATTCAACAGTGGACTCTTGGCGGTGCTGTCGACGTGCCACATATGAAACACATCGAGGCCTAAATCGTGCTATCAAAGTTTCGAGGTAAAAACAAAATAATATATAGAATAGCTCCCCGGACTGAACACCTTGCCCAGCGGGACATCTCCCCTTTTCCTTCCACGGCCCCAGACTCTTTATAGGCCGTCAGGGATAGCAACACATTTTAATTCTTAATCGAGGATACCCGCACTCTTGTGTCTGATCTGTAGGATATAGGAAGCCAGTATAGTTAAAGACTGAGAGGCATTCCATCTTAGTCTTCAGTGGTGACAACGCACGTCTTCTTTGTTTAAAGTGGGTTGTCGCTCGTAAGATAAACTAGCCATTTACTATTTAACCTTACTATTAAACTTACCTACATATTTCCATCCTTGATTCTGTTAAAGACCATATTAAGAGACACCGCATACTGCAGACTTTCTATCGGGCGAGAGTTTAGTCAGATTAGACTGCTAATGCGCACACTGGGCTAAATAACCAGTCGTGTTAGTGGTGAATGCGGACACTAAACAACAGTCGGTCGATTGTTTTAGAAAAAAAAGTCTTCTTCTTTAAAACATCAAAGTATTTTTTGGCTGTTTCTTATAAGGCGCAGGTCGTTTTTCAAATTTCTCTATCAACTGTAAAATAGATGATTTAATAATAGCAGCGCTATTTAGATGTCTGTCTTTTCCGTGCCAAAATTCTGACCAAACTAATGTTATCGATCGAGTCAGCCAACTAAATAGTCTGCGTGTATGCACGCGTAAGAGTACCATACTGATTTAGGTGGCCGATAGTTGACCAAAAGTTTAGTTTGAAGGGAATCGTGTAGCTCATCTCACTGATTTATCGGCCGATAACAAATCGTTATAATTTGCCCACTTCCATGCATCTTAATACTGATTAAGTAATTGAATAATATCTCGTCTGATAGAAAGTGTGCAATGAGCAGTGTCTTTAATAATAAAGAAATATTTTTCGAAACCAATCAGTTTGGAAGTTAGGACTATTTCAGTAAATCAGACTGTTAGATAAATAAACTTTTTCTATTGTCATCGTCATAGGTAATTAAGACAAAGTTTAAGAAATTGACAACAATACCATGTTATATTTTACCTACTTATTGTAACTGGAAGATGAAATTACTTACAATTTAAACATTAATTTAGTTTTCTCGACTTTTTCTACCACAAAGCTGGTGTCATTAGACCTTTTCTAGACTAGAAATTAAGCTTTGCCAACTCAGACATAATAGAAAACTGAGACGAATGTCTTTAATTGACTTTTAAATCACGATACTATGCTTGCAATTTAATTAAAAATTTTATATTAAACTTCAGATTTTCTCAAAAAAGTACGTAAAAATTATTACTAATTTAAACATACTGGAACAATTTGTTATTATATCCAATTCCATAAAGAATACTGAGGTGTTTAGTTAAATATTTATTAAATAAAGAAAAGAAAAAAGCTTAGTAAAATAAAAAAAGTAAAATAAGAAAAACAAAACAAAATGATTTGTTTTGTTTTTCTTATTTTCATTTAGAGTTACCTCGTAATTAGACTAATGAGTATTAGTACAGTTAGAGTAATAGTATGTGTCATTAAACCTTGATCATTCCAATGTGGAGTGTGGACTTAGACCTTACTATCACTAACATAGAAGAAATCCGGGTTTCGTCACTCACCATACAAAACACCGCAGAAATATAGAGTATGTACATATATATGTTGCTATTTAATTAATTAACACAACACAAGTGTTGCCTGTTCTTGATTATGCAGATGTTTGCTATGATGATGCCTCGTAAGAACTAATGTAACGTCTTAATTTGCTTTTCAAATGCAATAAGCAACTTTCGCTTTATATCACTATACTACTAAAGAGTACTTGATAATAACCCCTAGGAATGATATGATCGCTACCGTGCTGTTTCGAAATATTTGCATGAAATCGTATAAAATATTAAATTGTAAGTTAATTTATTTAAAAATAATCCCGCTGAGTTTCTTGCTGTTATTTCCCAGGACATAAGTTTATAGGTTTATAGGACATAGGTGTATAGGACCCAGAAAATAGTAAAAAATTACTTTCAATAAGAATTACATGTAATCTATATTAAATAAAATGATTTTATTCTATTAACCATGCAGTGGCGAGCTTAGAGAATCTCATTTTGCGTACTCAGGGGTTGACAGTTTTCGAACCATACTGCGTAAAAATCAGGCTCCTATTTAAAGCCATTAAGGCGTGTTCGCGGCAGTCGAAATAATGTCCTGTAAGCCATCGCCGAGAGTGGTACAACATTATGTGCAAAAATTACTCGAATAAAATTATATATTAAGTACTAACATAGATGATAAGTCTTTTTGTTAACATTTATGGTCACTATTGTCCGATGAATAAATGTTTCTATTTTTATTTTATTTATTGAATATTATCATCCCGTGGGTGTCGTAAGAGACGACAAATGGAAATAAAATAGGAACTGGGAAGCAGCAACATCTCGATAGCAATTTAAATGTTAAAAAGCTGTGGCCCGCCTGTCAAATGAAGCGAATTTTGCTAATGGGGGAGGCCAATGTTGAAGAGTAGACTTAATAGTCTTTAAATAATTTAAAAATGAATAAACAACTTATTAGCAAAACGCAAAACTTAAATTATTGTTATATTTCATAATATCACCTTTTAATAATCACCATATAAACGAGAATATCATAATTCAGTTGAAGGTCCAAAGACAGATTAAGCAAACAGAGCGTGATAAGTAGTTGTTTAACAGTTACCCTTGTTAAGCTTTGGTGTAATCCATTTGTGGTGACAAACTTAGTGACGTTTCTTGGGAATTAAGATTAAGCTAGCTTAAATAAATTTAACAATAGAAAGATTATACTAGCTTATATAAATATACGCATAAAAATTTGAGCTGTTCTGCATGATTGCATGAAGATAATTTTTTTACTCCTTGATTAGTCTTTCAAAAATAATAGGGATATAAGACAACATTTTTTTGCTTCAGGAGCCTTTTACGTCATCACCATCATTACAGCCTTTCGTAAGTCTACTGCTGAACATAGGCCTCCCCAAAGAATGCCACAAAGCACGGTCCTGAGCCACCTGCATCCATCGACTTCCTGCATGCCTTACCAGGTCGTCACTCCATCTCGTGGGGGGTCGCCTTACACTTCGCCTACCGGTACGAGGCTGCCACTCGAGAACCTTTCTTCCCCATCGGTTGTCGGTTCTTCGAGCTATATGGCCGGCCCACTGCCACTTCAGCTTACTAATCCGTTGGGCTATGTCGGTTACTCTAGTTCTACTGCGGATATCCTCATTTCTAAGTTTATCACGCAGAGAAACTCCGAGCATAGCCCTCTCCATAGCTCGCTGAGCGGCCTTGAGCTTCCCCATATTGCCTTCAGTGAAGGACTGCATCTCATATTCAAAAGTCATCACTGGCAACACGCACTAGTTGAACAATCTCGTTTTCAAGTTCTGACGGTTTGAATTCTGACGAGAAGATATGTCGTAGCTATAACATCACTCTGTCTTACATCTCTCTGCAGTTGGATAGGTTCCGTACCCTGATTCTGTACTCGGATAGCCATCGTAGCTTTACTGTACAAATACTTCAGCACTTCGATATACTGACAGTCAACTAGGCACCGCTGAAGGGACTGCAGCACCGCCCAAATTTCGACGGAATCAAAGGCTTTGTCATAGTCCACATACGCCAGACATAGTGGCAAATTGTACTCTTCGGACTTCTGTACAATTTGTCGAAGGGTATGTATGTGGTCTATGGTGCTAAAGCCCTTTCGGAAACCGGCTTGTTCGGGAGGCTGGAAGTCGTCAAGTCTGCGCGCGAGACGATTCGTAATGACTCTCAAAAACAGCACGTAGACGCGGCTCAGAAGGGAAATCGGTCTGTAGTTCTTCAAGAGAGCGTTGTCACCTTTTTTGAAGAACAAGACCACCGCACATCTGCTCCACGCCTCCGGTGTAATGCCACCATGGAGGACGGAATTAAAGAGCTTCTGAAGGACTGCAAATACCGGTCTTCCACCCGCTTTCAGAAGCTCCGCTGTAATTCCATCCTCGCCTGGGGCCTTACCGTTTTTAAGGTGCTGGAGAGCCATTCTAATCTCGCTCAGACTGACGTCCGGGATATCTTCGGAATAGTGTCGGATGAGACTCGCTCTTGGATCGTTACTCACACTTTCGTGTGGCTCCAACGATGACGTGTACAGCTGCCCATAGAACCTCTCAATCTCACTCAAAATCTCAGGTGTTTCGGAAACGATGCTGCCACATTCTGTCTTCAGTTTTGACAGTTGGCTCTTTCTTGCAGACAGATCTCTGGCAAAGACTTTGGAGCCTTGGTTCCGCCCGATCGCTTCTTCAATATGAAGTGAGAAGTGTATTGAAGTTGCGTAAGTCCCGCCGAATGCATTTGGGGATCTGTCTGTTCAGATGCCTGTATGCTGTCAAGTCTATTGAAGAATGTAGCTTCATCTCCCTTCTAACAGCCATGAGATTAAGAGTGTGATCGGAGAGTTTTTGTGTACTTCTGCGGCGGGTCTTGCAGAACTTAGCTTCGACCGCATGGACAGTTTCCACAAGCTTGTCATTCATATCGTCCACTTCATTGCAGTCTTCTAGGCACTGAAAACGGTAACGATAGTAAGTAATCAATGCTGACCATTAACATCTGCAACACCTGAGGAATAGCAGTTATTTTTTGAAGGTCCGTTAGTTGTATCAATTCGTCGTAGATTACACAGCTCTAGGTCGAAGGACTTTTTTTCCGCCTAGTATTGCGTCTGGGTATGTAACATCTTCTTACCTAATTCTCCCGCCAAAGAACAGTCCTACTGCTGTTTTCCAGCCTAAAGGGAATAGAGAGCCAGTGTAATTATGCGTAATGAGACATTGCAACTTGATCCTTAGAAGTGACAACGCATCTGTAGCCTTGTTTGTTTGAAGTTGGATGCAAAAGTCATCGGACTACACTAGCCACTCATCATCAGTAAACTCTTTTGCCACTTCAGTTTTATAAAAAAACCTTATATGCTCGCCGTAAATTTCACGGTATGCGGGTGACCAGAGTTTGTTACCCGCCAGGTCCATTAAAATCATTGACTCGCTGTGATTTGAGTGATGATTCGATTGCCCGACAGTGACGAAAACATTATGAGGTAACATACACGTCTGAGAAATAAAAATATTTTTAAGTCCGCCAACATTTATACAATGGAGCAGGGTGGAAGACCAAATGCTCCGAAAAACCCTATTAAAAATAAAATGCCTCTGCCCAGATTTGGGACGTAAAACTGGGAGTACTCTCTATCTGTTCATAAAGTTTAACAACAAAATGTTCAGCAATTCCGAATGTTCAGCCATTCCGAAGATTAGTTCGGACAAACAAATGGTTATTTATGTCTTAATAGATTTCAATACTGAAGACAAACATTTAATTTTTTTATAGGATTAGGGTGACAAAAGAGCATACAGTCCACTTCATGGTTAGTGGTTGCTATGGCCCAAAGCCATCTACATCTTCTGTATTTTCGATTACGAATCAAGAGTTAAAATTTTTGAATGTTAAAAAGAAAATTGTTGAAATGAGAAATAAATTTACATGAAAGTCTAGCACATGTTAATTTATCGCTGCGTTCGTCCGTAAGAGGTACATAAGCGTGACATTGCATATATTAATGTCATATGCTCAGCATCTTATCTTACCGTATACTTTCCAAAGAAAACTGTAAGAGAAGATTGAAAAACCTTGTTAATGCCTATACTCGCGTATTATCTTCTTTGTAGAATATGTGACAAACCAAGGGTTAATTATTTCTCGTGCGATACTTGTATATTATGGGTATAATATAATTATCATCACTACAGCTTATTTAAGTCCACTGCTAAACATGAGCTTTCCCGTACATGCAACATAAGATGATAGGATCTCTAGTTCAAAAATAATTTAAGTTTTATATAAACATCGGTAAGGTCCAGGGCGAGGGTGGAATTACAGCGAAGCTTCTGAAAGCGAGTGGAAAACCAGTACTTGAAGTCTTTTAGAAATTGTTGAATTCTGTTTTCCATGGTGACACTATTCTGAAGGCGTAAAGCAGAAGTGCGGTGGCCTTGTTCTTTGAGAAAGTCATCAACGCTCTCTTGAAAAACTACATATTGATTTCCCTTCTGAGCTACGTCTACGTGTAGTTTTCGAGAGTCACTGCGAACCGTCTCGCAAGCAGGTTTGACGACTTCCAGCTTCCTGAACAAGCTCGTCGCAGAAATGGCCTCAGCCTAATCACCACATACATATTCTTAGGCAAATTGTACAGTAAACCGAAGAGTACAATCTGTGACTTTGTCTTGCGTATGTGGACTGCGAGAAAGCCTTTGATTTCGTCGAAATTTGGGCGGTACTGCAGTCCCTTCAGCGGTGCCAAGTTGTCTGTAGATACATCGAAGTGCTGAAGTGCTTGTACAGTAGGGCTACAATGGCTATCCGAGTACAGAACCAGAGTACGAAACCTATCCAATTGCACAAAGGTGTGAGACAGGGTGAATATTTGTTTACATGGGACAAATTTTTTAATTCGTTTAATTCTTTTTTTTAAAAACGTTACCCCCACACTAGGATTTTCTCCTATATCGTGGAGGCTGTTTACAAACACAAATTGCACAAGGACAAACATCCAGACCCGGAACAATTATTTGTATGCCAAACAAATAAAAAAGAAAAAGAGCCGTGATAGCTCAGATGGTTATCGCTCGCTGTAACCCAGGTTCGAACCCCGCCGGCACCGATTAAATTGTTAATTGCAATTTGAAGTGCTGATTTACCACGTGCTCGGTGGTGAAGGAAAACATCGTTAGGAAACCTTCATGTCTGAGAAATAAAAAAAAAATTATTTCGAAGACATGTCAAGTTCGCCAACACCCATTGGTGCAGCGCGCGGACATTTTCTTACCCTAAAACCCTCTCATAAATGAGAGGCGGCCTGTGCCAGCTGTGGGACGTAAATAGGCTGCAAATTTACTTTACTTGCTTTACATACAAATACTTGTTCCGTGCGGGATTCGAACCCGCGGCCCCCAGCGCAGCAACTCAAATAGTCCGACTAGGAAAGTCCAACTTCGACCAAGAGGTCAATCGACGGATTCAACTCGACTGGGCAGCGTTCGGGAAGCTACGACACATCATCTCAGGTAGGTATATCTCAAAACTTAAAAACAAGATTGCACAACCAGTGTACGTTGCCAATGATGATTTATGGATCTGAGACGTGGCCCTTCACTGCTAGCCATAAGGAATCTCAAGGACATTCAGCAAGCTATGGAGAGGGCTAAGTAAACATCTGACCACATTTCACTAACCCGTAACCTGTGACAATAAGCGGGTAAATAATTATTATGCAAATTTACAATCCCACAATGTTTTTTCACGAGTTTATGCAAACAGGAGAGTATAATATTTTGTCGTGTATGTAACAAAGCTTGTGCTAACCGTATAAGCTTCGAGCGTACCTTTAAACCGTAATTTTTACCAAATTACGGCAAAAATATATCCTGAAAAATTTTAAAGGTCTACCACACTGTTTATAACTTAATGGACAATTCCAATACGGATCTATTTAATTACACACGTAGCGAATACCTAATTCTACTACAATTCTATATTTATTATTTTCTTTAGGTGGTAAATATCCAGATTGGGTTTTCCTTAATCACTTGGTACCGTATATGCTTTTGTTGAATTTTGAAGAATATATTGAATATGTTGAGGCAAGCGATATTTAGAACACTTATAAAACCAATATGGGTAACCATGAAAACGTTTGGAAAATCTATGTTTGTTTCTTTCTTATTTCGTTGATAAAATAAAATTGCCATACATTTTTGAATTTAAATAATTAATACATGATTGCAAAAATATTTTTTTCTGATAATCTAATTTTTTGATGGGGAAAATGATAACAAGTAGTTTAACAAAACAATATTGACTTTCGCTCTATATAGCAATTATTTAAAACTAATCAAATAAAAATGAACTTAAATTTGCTTTCAACAAATAACATATTACAATTAAATCAAATAAAAATCAACTCAATATCAAATAAAAATACTTTTTCACTGGCCTTAGTTTGGAAATTTATATCTTATTAAACTTTAAGCAATAAGAATAATAAATTTTGCATAAACAGTCCTTATACTGTACTCCTATCCATACCTCGCTCAGTGATCTTAAGCCATTTCATATTATGGCCAGTAGTAATATGCACTTCTTATACTCGCTTGTTTTCATGTTTTTAGGAATATATCAAAATGGAAAAAATAGTTGCAAAAAGAGGTAACAGGTTAGTAGTAGTTTTTAAGCAGCAATTACTTCTTAAACCGAAACCTGTAATAGTTCACTATAGCCATATCCAAAGTTGGGCGAATCGGTCATGATTTATTTTCCCTTTCTTCTTCACCTCCTCAAAATATTTTAGACTAGTGGAAATAATAATAAATCCGGCGAGAACGGCCAAAAGGCAAGGGATGAAAGTGCGGCGAGAAGTACCAAATAAATTAGTTAGATATGCGAGTTAAGGGGACTGTAAGAAAAAAGGACATGCAAAAACGATCATCGGTCTCCAATTTCTTAGTCTTGACTTAGTTGTGAAGTACTTAAGGAGCTACAATAATATGTAGATGCGATATTTCCAATGTGTGATTTGGAAAAGGTAATAATTAGCGATGCGATTTGAGAATGGCGGATTGTGATACCCTCTGCCGTACGCCCACAAAGTAATTTCAATTTCACAGACAATACCATAATGTTACAAGTTATTAATAGCAGGTGTGAACACAGATATAAAGGTATTCTCGAGTCGATTTTCTTTATTTCCGTGTATTTGGTTTACAGCTATTGTGCATATATTTACTATATAGTGCCGGTAGAGATCGCAATCGGGTTGCTCATGTATTATTAAATTTGAGACAAGCACCTCACACGAGCAGTCGGTACTCAACAGTATTCATAATAAATTACACAAAACACTCTAAACACATTTCATAAAATTCGAAATAAAAAATAACACCTCTTTGGGGATTGCCAACAGAAGTGAAATATTGAAGTATGAAATGAAATAACAGTTTTTTTGAATTTTCTAATAAATGCATGTTGATGATGCGAATTTATAACTTTTAATTTATTTAATAAGCTTCCATCGAGAAAAATTATATAAATACACTTTTAAAATAATAATCGTAGTGCATTTAACTTTAATAATTATATATATACTATTTCGCCAGGCAGACGTTGTTCTGGCCTTTCCAACGACCCTTCCTATAAAAATCCTTAAAATCGCAATAAAAAAAATTTAGGGTCATTTAGCGGGATAAAAACGATCCTACTTCTCATGCTGGACCAAAATGCACACAGTGTGCAAAATTTCATTGAAATCAGTTCAGTAGTTTAGAAGTCCATCGCGGACAAACAACGTGACACGTAATTTTTATATATAAATATTACACTCCTATATCAACATGTTGGCGTCAAGAACACATAAGATTATACCCTTTAAGAAGCGTCTTACTCTCATATCATACGCGAAACACGTCACACTCATAGCTCCATTTGTCTCGTATATTGTTAACATTAGAATGTCGGTGACAGGTTATACGGATTTTACTCATCTATAAATCACCCAACGTGCCTAAAGAGGTTTTCACTTTAATAAACTCTCTTAAGTCACAATGATGTATTTTATTTACAATTTTACTAGTGTATGCTAATTTTCGAATTAACAACGTACAGCTTAGTAGCGCAGGGGCTGAGCGTTTGGCTGCAGCACTGCAGTACTTAAGAGCCACGATACGCGGGTTCGAAATCCGCATGGAAAAAGTGTATGTCTTACATATTATAACATGTAATTATGTGGGTAAAACACCTTCACAACGTATCAAAATAATATCAAAGTATCAAAATGCAGATGCGTCGTTACCTGTGAGGATTAAGACGAAATGCCTCTTTTCCAGTAAAAAGGGTCTACTCCGGTTCTCTACACTCACCATACGAAACACAGCACTGTCAAGATGCCATTTTACGCTGGTATTCTGTGAGAGCGTGGTCCTTCCCCGGTCGAGCCAACCCATTCGTGCTAGAACTATTCTACTAATATAGCTGCAGCATGGCTCTACTACGGACGTAAATATACGCATGGTAGGCGAGTTGATAAACTCAGGTGTTTTGAGTTAATATCAGAGAGATACTGTTGCTCTTACAATAACAACAGGATGATATGGAATAGTAGATTCTCTTACGTAATTTTTTGCCTTTAATTAATTTGAACCACCGACTATTAATTAAAAAAGTGCCTCTGCTGCAGCAGGGTAAAGATCACACTCACGTAGGCACTATCTACACAAGTAACCAATATTTAACTTGAGTTGTTATCTTATATGTTATATATAATCTGTGACGCTCTATAATAATATAATTATGGGGGGGGGGGGGGGGGGTTGTTATAAATTTATTTGCTTAATTCCGCGTAAAGAAAGAAAATGATGTGTCCTGCCCAGCCTCCCACCCTCCCTCAATCGCGCGCACTATACCCGTCACCGTCAATCCCAGCACTACCATCCTCAGCACCACCACACTAGGCAGGACACACCACTCTCGAAAATACGACACGTGTTTCGCCTCTACACGAGGCATCCTCAGGTGAAGTAGACTCTGCTAAGTCTTAGCGGCCAGCCTCCGCAGAGTCTACTTCACCTGAGGATGCCTCGTGAAGAGGCATCCTCAGGTGAAGTATTATAATAGATTTCCGCAAAGTAACGCCTGATTCTATCAATAACATAATTAACGTTTTATCGGAGAAGGTTATAGTCTTATTTCAGTAAGCATTGCTTTAACTTATTTTTCTAAAGTTTTAAAAGAGCATAATAATTATAATCAGAAAGGCTTGTAATAATTCTGCAAACGATTTCTAATCAAAATAAAATTTTAACTTCTGAACTACATAATCGAACATTTCCCATACCGGTGTTGACGTGATTTTCCTCATTTCACATACTATCGTAAATTCAGTGAGAAGTAAATTGAAAATTACTCGAACTACTTATGTAGATGGGTAATGATTCAATATTGTCACTGTTCACACCGAATTTTCTCAATTTAAACTTTGGCTCATAGTTTGCTGAAAATTATATAGCTCACTTCAAGACTCGAGTAACTAAGTAAAACTGTGATCACCGGTGGGGCAGGTATGAGGCGACAGCTTGAATACGAACAGTTGAAGGCATAATAACATTGTGAGGTTATATCTTTATATATAAATTACTTGTGCCATTGTTTGTGCGATAGTTTGTCAGAAACTACTGAACTAATTGACATTGAACTTTGCAAAATATGTCAACTTGAGAGATATACCAGCCTTTTTTTTTCTTTTTTTTTTGCGGATGGAAAATCATCAAATGACGCCTTTCGCTCTGGATGGAGCGGAAGGGAGTGTCAGACTTTTACTGACTAAAAACCATCCGAGTTCCTTCAGTGCCCTTACGTTCCGGAGCCGCGGTATCTCTTTCGAACAGCCCGCAGCCCCGGCAGGCGTCGGCCCTTGCGGGCCCCTTCACGATGCTGAC
This sequence comes from Parnassius glacialis, assembly GCA_033319125.1. Lineage (NCBI taxonomy): Eukaryota > Metazoa > Arthropoda > Insecta > Lepidoptera > Papilionidae > Parnassius > Parnassius glacialis. The sequence continues at coordinate 8,212,345 of JAVANC010000018.1, forward strand.
AGCTCTTTGAGGCGCGCGTGGAACAAAACGCGCCGTCGACACGGCCTGTCGTCGTTAGACGGACGGACGGCGAGCTACCCATTGCTCGCCATCCACAGGCCCGCGCCTACGGTGGCCGGGGGCCACGACGTAGCCCCCGACGCCCGGGGCGTCTCCCGCGGCGGCCGGGAAGGAAAGCTGCTGCTCTCTCCTTCTCCCGCACCGCCACCTCCTTCGCTAGCATCACTGCTTCGCAGAAGGTGGTGACGGCATCCCATTCCGTCTCGCTCCGGACCGAGATATACCAGCCTAAGTGACACAATCTTTTTTTGCGATTTTCAGTTTCTTTTTATAGGGAAAAGAGTAGTCGTACGGGCAGAACAACGCTCGTCTGGCCAGCTAGTCATTGTATATATTTTTAGAATAATAGTGTTATACGAACATCTAGTATAAAGGAACCCAGTGAAAGCAGTAACCGAATGGTGTGACCCATAGCCACCTACAACTTTCTTTCACTAAGAATCAAAATAGAGATTCGTGTCACGTCTCTCAAGATGAAATGCCTTGTTTCCAGTAAAAAGGGTCTTCAATTTACTTCACTTCCAATACGAAACTCAGCGGCATAAAGCTGCAATTTCACGCTGGTAATCTGTAAGTGCCGTGTAGTGGCGGTCAAGAATATCCACTACCCCATATCCTGCCGTGGGTGTCGTAAAAGGCGACAAAGGGAAACAGGCGGGAGATGGGCAGCAGCATCTTCCTGATAATAGCCAAAAGTACAATAAAAAAACTGCGGTTGCCAACCCGCTCGCCAAGCGTGACAACTATGGCAAATACCCCCCAAATGACGAGAGTAACAAAGAGACGGCCCCCAGTCCCCGGCGGCCCCGCTATTCCTGGCTACGGTGGCGACCATGGTAACGGCGGGGCAGGGGGTGCTAAGAATCTCCGGTGGAGGTTCGGTTGCCACCTACGACGACTCGACCTGGCAACGTACAACGCACGCACCCTGAGGACTGACGAGAAGATCGTGGAGCTGGAAGAAGAGATAGACAAGTTGCGCTGGCATATTATAGGATTATCCGAAACCCGAAGAGAGGGGGAGGACACGGTAATCCTCGAATCCGGCAACTTGCTCTATCACCGGGAGGGCGACCATCTGTCCCAAGGAGGTGTCGGATTTATCGTCCACAAGTCTCTCGTTTACAACGTTGTAAAGATCGGGAGTGTGTCGACGAGGGTTGCGTACCTTATACTCAGAATCACCAAACGGTATTCGCTGAAGGTCATACAGGTTTACGCACCAACCTCGGCACACCCCGATGAGGAGGTGGAGGAAATGTATGAGGATATCTCTAGAGCCATGCATTCCTCCAAAACCCAATATACGGTGTTAATGGGAGACTTCAATGCAAAACTAGGCACAAGAGAGAACGGCGAGCTGAAAGTAGGGAAATTTGGAATAGGGCAACGGAACCCAAGGGGCCAGCAGCTGGCCGAATTCATGGAGAAAGAGGGACTCTTTATGATGAATTCTTTCTTCAAGAAGCGGCCCCACAGGATGTGGACCTGGTCGAGCCCCGACGGTTCGACAAAAAATGAGATTGACTTCATTATGACGACCAGACGACAACTGTTCAGTGATGTCTCAGTGATCGCGAGGGTGAAAACCGGCAGCGATCACCGAATGGTTAGAGGCACACTGAACCTAAATGTTAAGTTGGAGAGGTCTCGTCTGATGAAGTCAACGCTCCGTCCCCCTCGTGCTCTAATCCAAAGTCCCGAAACCTTTCAGCTCGAGTTACAAAACCGTTTTCAGTGCCTAGAAGACTGCAATGAAGTGGACGATATGAATGACAAGCTCGTGGAAACTGTCCATGCGGTCGGAGCTAAGTTCTGCAAGACCCGCGGCAGAAGAACACAAATACTCTCCGATCACACTCTTAATCTCATGGCTGTTAGACGGGAGATGAGGCTACATTCTTCAACAGATTTGACAGCATACAGGCAACTGAACAGACAGATCTCTAAATGCATGCGGCAAGACTTACGCAACTTCAATACAGCTCGTATTAAAGAAGCGATCGAACGGAACCAAGGCTCCAAAGTCTTTGCCAGAGATCTGTCTGCCAGAAAGAGCCAACTGTCAAAGCTGAAGACCGAATGTGGCAGCATCGTTTCCGGGGCACCTGAGATTTTGAGTGAGATTGAGAGGTTCTATGGGCAGCTGTACACGTCATCGTTGGAGCCACACGCAAGTGTGAGTAACGATCCAAGAGCGAGTCTTATTCGACACTATTCCGAAGATATCCCGGACGTCAGTCTGAGCGAGATTAGAATGGCTCTCCAGGACCTTAAAAACGGCAAGGCCCCAGGCGAGGATGGAATTACAGCGGAGCTTCTGAAAGCGGGTGGAAGAACGGTACTTGAAGTCCTTCAGAAGCTCTTTAATTCCGTCCTCCATGGTGGCATTACACCGGAGGCGTGGAGCAGAAGTGCGGTGGTCTTGTTCTTCAAGAAAGGTGACAACGCTCTCTTGAAGAACTACAGACCGATTTCCCTTCTGAGCCGCGTCTACGTGCTGTTTTCGAGAGTCATTACGAATCGTCTCGCGCGCAGACTTGACGACTTCCAGCCTCCCGAACAAGCCGGTTTCCGAAAGGGCTTTAGCACCATAGACCACATACATACCCTACGGCAAATTGTACAGAAGTCCGAAGAGTACAATTTGCCACTATGTCTGGCGTATGTGGACTATGAGAAAGCCTTTGATTCCGTCGAAATTTGGGCGGTGCTGCAGTCCGTTCAGCGGTGCCAAGTTGACTGTCAGTATATCGAAGTGCTGAAGTGTTTGTACAGTAGAGCTACGATGGCTATCCGAGTACAGAACCAGAGTACGAAACCTATCCAATTGCAGAGAGGTGTAAGACAGGGTGACGTTATATCCCCGAAACTCTTCACCGCTGCATTGGAAGACGTTTTCAAGCTTCTGGACTGGAAAGGATACGGAATTAACATCAATGGCGAGTACATCACTCACCTTCGATTTTCCGACGATATAGTCCTCATGGCAGAATCGCTGGAGGAACTAAGCACTATGCTCAATGACCTCAATAGTGTCTCCCAACGGATAGGTCTTAAGATGAACATGGACAAAACAAAGATTATGTTTAATGTCCATGTCACACCTATGCCGGTAGTTGTTGGGAGCACTAAGCTCGAAGTTGTTGACGAGTATGTTTACCTGGGACAAATAGTCCGACTAGGTAAGTCCAACTTCGACCGAGAGGTCAATCGACGGATTCAACTCGGCTGGGCAGCGTTCGGGAAGCTACGACACATCTTCTCGTCAGAAATACCTCAAAACCTTAAAACAAAATTGTACAACCAGTGCGTGTTGCCAGTGATGACTTACGGAACTGAGACGTGGTCCTTCACTGCTGGCCGTATGAGGAAGCTCAAGGTCGCTCAGCGAGCTATGGAGAGGGCTATGCTCGGAGTTTCACTGCGTGATAAACTTAGGAATGAGGATATCCGCAGTAGAACCAGAGTAACCGACATAGCCCAACGGATTAGTAAGCTGAAGTGGCAGTGGGCCGGCCATATAGCTCGAAGAACCGACAACCGATGGGGAAGAAAGGTTCTCGAGTGGCAGCCTCGTACCGGTAGGCGAAGTGTAGGGCGTCCCCCCACAAGATGGAGTGACGACCTGGTAAGACATGCAGGAAGTCGATGGATGCAGGTGGCTCAGGACCGTGCTTTGTGGCATTCTTTGGGGGAGGCCTATGTTCAGCAGTGGACTTGTGAAGGGCTGTAATGATGATGAATGATGATGATGATGAATCTGTAAGAACGTGGTCGCTCCCCAGTCGAACCGACCTGTTCGTACGACAACTATAATAAAGCTGCAGCACCGTTCTGCTACCTTTTTACTTTCTATTACTACTATTATCTATTACGTTCTACCCATAAACGACAAACGAACTTGACAAACGAACTTACCTTATGGTAAGTGGTTACTGCAGTTAATAGAAACCTACAGGTATCACATACAAGGTAGAGTAACTTATTGGAAAATTGGAAATTTGGTTATTAGTGAAAACTTGTGTGTATTTAAAAAAAATCGTATAATCATTTTATGTGTAATTTTATTAATGCGCTTAGGGAATGCACAATTGGCTTTACCAATAGTTTTTCTATTCTATTCTAAATGAGCAACAGATATCAGACACAGATTTTATGGTTACAGGTGTAACAAGCGCAAATTTCATAAAGAAAAACACCCAGACCAGGAACAATTATTTATAGGTCATACAAAACTAGTTCCGTATGGAATTCAAACTCGCGGCCCTCAGCGTCGCAACTAATTGCTAAGCCTCTGCGCCACGGAGCCGTCTTTGATCACTTTTTTCACTTTTAGTAATTTTGAACACTGGATACGGTTTAATATATAATGTAGGATAAAAGTAAGCTGAAACGATGAAGTTTAAATTTTCATTCAATACTAAAGTTTTGTACTCGTACTCGTAAACGGCTTTTCTAATTTCAATTATATTTGTGTGTGTAAGGAAATTGATTCTAAAATGGTTTAAATTCACAATTGTAATCAGTAGGTAACTAAAGCCGTACTTCATACATACATACAAAATAAGAAAAACTCTAATGGCATTGAAACATTAAGTACACGAGCCGTTTAACGAACAGTAATTCCAGTAGAAAACAATATCGTTAGTTGTAAAATCCAAATTACGCTGTCGTCATCATTTTATCGAAACATTAAACCAGAAATAACCTAATAAATTACATAACGGTTTAATGAGGCAAAATACCTCAATTTTTGTCAGGAATATTTTTGTGTGAATAACGTTATTTTAATAACTAAAATATTATCTTATTATTTCATATTAATTATGATCACAAGCAATACCTACTGCTCCTTTGTATTGTATTGGTCCTTTGTAACTGTTGTGGAAAATGGCAAAGGGGTTATGTAAATGCTAGTTTGAACTGTAATTAACCTGAACACTACTATACTATATACCTGCATATATGAAGGAAAATTCTCCTGCTTTCAGTGCCTTTCGGGAACAACAACACATTAAGATCACTCAAGATTATTCAATTCGATAAAAAAAGGTGCGGATGAACATAACTCGATGAAAAACATACGTATGAACAAAATATACCTGGGAGTAGCAATATCATGGGCTTAGCTCACGGCCCGCATAAAATAGCAGCTTTTACCCCCTCTTTAACCCTTTTTACTGAAAACGAGGCATTCTATTTTATTCATCAGGTGTGAAAAGGCAACATCATTTTGATATACGATATATGTAGATATATGGGCCACAGCATCCTTTTAGTGTTTCTGTGCTCGTTTGTCACCCTTATCCTATAAAAAGTCACATCAATCCCCAAAATATGCAGACATTCAAACCAAAGTTACATTACTGTAACAGTCGCAAATATTTATTAAATAATGAAATAAGCATACAAATTTCAATTATTTTTTAGAAGTTTAGACTAGCTCGATCAATTACAATTTACTTGTTATTGCATAAGTTAGTTGATACTATTTATTCATTCCTCCTTTTTCATGAACGTCCCCGTAAACTTCTAATAATATATAGCCTCTCCCTCGTCTAGTATCTGGTTATTTTACTTCTGAAGTACATAAGGTCTATGAGAAAATACTGTCAACCATCGGAAGCCATGAGATTGTGATGACACATTGTTTTTGACAATTAATTGAGAATTCTGATGAAAGTCGTTTGTAAATATCAAATAAATAATATTTAAAGCAATTTAAATGCGTTAACGAGCATAAAGTAGAAATTTATTTTTTTTATTTTTAAAAACGTTACCCCAACACTAGGATTTTCTCCTGTGTCGTGGAGGCAGTTTACAAACATAAATTGCACAAGGACAAACATCCAGACCCGGAACAATTATTTGTAGGCCATACAAATACTTGTTCCGTGCGGGATTCGAACCCGCGGCCCCCAGCGCAATAACTGATGCCAAGCCACTGCGCCACGGAGCCGTCTAGCCGTATGGGAAATTAATTCATTGCGAACATTAAATGTTATAATACAGGCACCAGGCCGCGCATCACAGAGCTGAGGAGAAATGTTATTAAGGCCAATATTCTCCCTGAAGCAGCAAAAGGAATGTTTGACCTCCACGCGACAGAAATCGCAGAAAACTTTTTGTGACAACAGTATTGGAAGTGTAGCAAAACAAAATAATATTTGCGTCTATTAACACATAAAAAGGGTGAACATGGACTCTGATTTTGTGAAAGTATGTCGTTTTCTGAGCTCCGTTCAGGGAAGTCTCCAGCAAAAGCTGGTCTGGAAAATCAAGTAAGTACATAAATCAAATTGTTTTAATTTTTATGGAAATACTATAAAAGTATACTCTAGTGACAAACAAATCAGCTGTAGCTAAATTGGTTAACTCATATATCCGTTTATATATCGTGTACCTAAAATATATAATATTAAAATTTATTAACTTAAGCATCATAAAATTTATATTATTGAACTGTGATATTTTTTTCACACGTGTCACTGACACTGCAGATATATTATGGTTGTAGCACGAATGGATCAGCTCAACCATGAAAGGACCACGCTCTCGCAGAATACCAGCGTCAAATATCAGAATAATGCTGTTGTGTTTCGTATGGTGAACGTAGAGAACCAGAGACCTTTTTACTGGAAATGAGGTATTCCATCTTAATCCACAGGGGTGATGACAGGATGACAGGGGTAATAGTTATGTAAATATAAATAATTGATCTTTATGTTGGGCGTGTGATGGTGACATAAGAGAATCCATTACCTTATACCGTTCCTGGTAATATAGAGAATATGCCAGGTTTTTTTTATTATACTCTGTTACTGTTGCTATACATGCAGCACCATTTGTTACTATCGTTTTTTTTAATTACTTATACACATATATCCTTTTTTTTTCTTCACTTAACTACTTTAATTAGACTTATTACTTACATCCTACTTACTCTTATGTACTTCCTAACTTAGCATTTAACTACTTTTTTTTTAACCTTTTCTTTTACTGTTTACAATTATTTTCCCTTTACATTTATTATTATTATTGGTCATGTATTCATTTATCTTATCTTATATCATTCGTATAGTATTTTCTACTGTCTAAAGTAATATTATTTTACTGTATTCTTACAATTATTATTATTAATTAAGTTATATAAAATATGCTACTTAAATTAAGTTATTAAGTGCGCCACCCGTTATCTTATATAAAATACATCTTCATCTAACATTTCTTTTTCCTTTTTTTTCTTTTTTTAAATTCTTTTTTTTGGCCCTTTCCTTTTATTTTTCTTTTCATTGCTCCATTTAGTATATTTTTGTTTTTTGTTTTTATTGCCAATGCTTTATAACATATTCTGCATATTTAAGAAAATGGATACGGCAGTCATCGTTGTTAATTACATACTTTAAATTTGTTATATTGATTGCAATTCCCATTTTATGCTCGCATTCCATTCTTTGAATAGTGAATCTAGGACAATCTATTAGCAGGTGTTCAATTTTTTCTTCTATTTCATTACTACAAACACAATATGGGGATTGCGCCAACTTGAACTTAAACAAATAAGCCTTAAATCCTCCATGACCAGTTAATAATTGAGCTTTAATATTGTCCATTCTTATCTGTTTCAATGTCTTGTGAGCTTCTCTTACGTCTGGTAAGAAATTTTTCGTGACTGCACCTGTTGCTGCTTCGCTATATCGCTGCTGCCACTACACGCAGGTAGAGTCCCTGGTTAGTCGCTTCGCAAAGGATAGCGGACACTTATCATAAACTGGTGCTTGTTTGTTGGATAGTGCAGCCTTTTTGGCAAGCTTATCAGCCCTTTCATTGCCAGGTATACCGATATGTGCCTTTATCCAGTAAAATTTAACTTCGCCGTTTTTATTTACTAATGATCTTATGCGCTCTCGTATTTCAGCTGCCATAGGATGAAGGGACAAGCTGTCGGTTAGACACTCTAGAGCTGAACGTGAATCACTTAGGATTATTCCTTTCTTCCATTTGCCGAACTTGCACATCATATCGAACGCTTTTAATATTGCGGTAAGCTCTGCCTGATAAACCCTACAATAACTTTCTAGCCGAAAGATAGACTTACGTATTTCGCTGCCATCTTTCCATACACTGACAGCGCCACCAACTTTCCCTTCCAGCTTGCTTCCATCCGTATATAATCTTGGCTTTAGTCAGTCTATTGCTTGTTCCTGATCTTGAGAGCTTATCAGATCAAAAGACATGCGACATCTTTCAGCAGGATGGGGTAGGCAAAAAGGACTTATTGGTTTTTCGATGTCTCTTCCCGGAAGTTGGTTCAGTGGCTTTCCTTGTTTTATTTCATAGAGCGAAAGGCATTCCATTTCTCTTAAGTCGAGAGGGAATATTCCTGCCAGTATAACGCTAGACGTGAAGGAGACTGTTCTGTGACCTTTACAGATTTTGATTGCGAACATTCTTGTTATGCGCTCTAGTTTTTTCTTCATATATTCTTTTTTCACCGTCATAGCCCAGACATTTGCTGCATAAAGAATGGTTGGTTCAACTACTGCTATATATATTGTTTTAACTATCTCTGAATGAAGTCCCCAATGAGCTTTAGCTGTTCTTGCTATCATTTTGTAGATTTTTATTGCCTTCCCGAGAACTTTATCCAGATTTTCCACGAAGTTTAAGTTTTTATCTATCGTAACGCCAAGTACTTTAAGACTTGTAGATGGTTGTATAATAACTTTATCTATCTTTATTATAGGTAATTCATAAGATAACTTTTTGGTTATTATGATGGATTGGGTCTTATGTGGCGCAAAATTTAGTATATGCGATTTACCCCATGTTACTATATTCTCCAAGGCCGGATTAAGTTTGTCTTCTATATCTTTTGCTGAGTTTCCTTTTGCGATGATAAGTATATCGCCAGCAAATGCCTGAAGATGTACATCCATATCTGAACTTAACTCAAGAAGAGGATCTAGGAGGATATTCCAGAGTATGGGTCCACAAGACGATCCTTGTATGCATCCTTTAGTTGTAGGTTTGGTGGCTATTGCTCCTGCATATTTCACAATAATACTTCTTTCTGACAGATAGCTGGTTATTAATCTCAGGATGTGTATGTTCACATTTTTCCTGTCGATTTCTTTTATTATTTGGGGCCACCAAGCATTGTCAAAAGCCCCTTCTATGTCCAGAGATACCATAACCACTATCTTCTTTTCCTGAATGCCTTGTCTGTCTGTCATTATGTCATATAGAGCGTCCTATGTACTACGTTGTGGCATAAAACCATATTGACGATTGCTAAATTTTCCTTCACTTCCAAGCTGCCAGAGTAATCTGCCTACAAAGAGTTTTCTAAAATTTTTCCAAATACTGGCAACAAGCCAATTGGACGATATGATTTAGGTACTGTATAGTCGACTTTTCCAGGCTTTGGAATAATTCTTATAATTGCTTTTTTCCATGTCTTTGGGAAATATCCTGTTTCAAGACATTTATTATAAATTGCAAAAAGCGTCGATGGTGTTGTTTTATAGACCTCATAACAGATATCTGACGTTATGCCATCCTCCCCAGGAGCCTTTTTGGGATTCATTTTTTGAAACCGTCTCTATTTCTACTTCAGTGAATTTTTGATAAGTAGTGTCCGTATGATTTTTGAGACTTCTAATTATTATCTCAGCTTCCGCTCTGATTTTTCTTTGTTCTTCGGTATCTTTACTCTTATCGTCATCGTTTTTGCTAACAAAGAGGCCGACTCGTTTGGGTTCAGAGTTTGTTCGCCAAAACGCAAGAGCTTGTCCTCGTTTGTAGTGCTACATCTCCTAATAACTCTATAGATGCTCTGCCATATTGTTTTTTTCTCCTGTTTTGAGCACAATTCCTTCCAACTCGCATTCATCGTTGTTATTATGCTATGCACGTATTTTTCTTTAGCAGTAATAAACTCTTGAACAACATGGGGTTTGCGCTTTTCATTTGCATATTTTATTTTTCTTCTAAGTCTAATAACTTCTTTCCTCTCAGTATCCAATTCTTTAGTCCACCAAGGTGTACTGGTTGTATATACCTTCTTAGAGATAAGTGGAATTGCTGCTTGGCATGCAATGTGAACCTGTTCAATATATATATTTACAATTTATTCTAAATCCTCTGTTGCTTTTATGGAGTTGATTTTTTCTTCCGTAATTCGTTGTTTCTTTAGCTCTTCTTTTAAGGTGTCCCTAAACAGTGGCCATTTTGCTTTAGCTGTATTATACAGACGTGTAGAATTTCTTAATGAAACATTTTTCTTATCTTTTGCAACGTTTATCTGAAACTGGATAGCTCGGTGGTCAGAGAGTGTAGTAAAATTCGGATCCAGTCTCCATTGTTCTAACTTATGTAGGAGGGCTGAAGAGCAACAAGTCACATCTATCAAACTGCTATGCAGTTTCCCAGCTCGGTATTGATAAAATGTTGGTTCATTGCCTTGATTTAGTACATTCAGATCTAATTCTGCTATCATTTCTGACAAGAGCAAGCCCCTACTATCCTCCCCTCTGCTTCCCCACCAAGGACTCTTTGCGTTGAAGTCGCCCGCCAGGATGATATTTTCCATATTCATGCCTTGAGCGATCGTCGTTATCTTTCTAATGTCTTCTTCCAGGTTGCCATTTTTCTCCAAATATACATTAATTATACCTATGCTATGCTTTCCTACTTTAGCTATAAAGCCTACAATATTCTCGGTTATAAATTCTGAATTTTCTACAATTGTGTAAGTGGGATTAACAACGATGACTGCTGCTTTAACTGGCTTGTCAACGCTATTAGAGAATTTTTGTATTACGCGACGGTTACAGGTATCATGAGCTTTAGAACCAACGTATGGTTCTTGAAGTAAAAGAAATGAAATACGTTGCTTAACCGCCATTTTTAGCGATTCTTTGTAGGCCGCCATTCCTCGTCCAAGATTAACTTGTACGAATTTTATAACTTGCGATTCACTTGAGATTGTGCTTTGTGTGACAGGTATATTATGTGATGTAGTCAAAATCGACTGTGGTTTATCGATATTGATTGCCTGTTCAACTTTAGCAATATGACAATGAGGATCTAGCTATTCGATCCCATTTCTGCCATATTGGGCAATCAGCACTGTATGCTGTATGGCAATGGTCCCCTTAATTTTGTTTCTGGCACAATTCACACAAGATGGTGCTCCGTTGCTGTGTGAACATTCCCTACTGTCATGATCTTCCGCACAGTAACCACAATTTTGTTTGTCTGCCATACATTCTTTTGCTCTGTGGCCGAATCCCATGCATCGGTAGCATTGGATTACTGGTGACTGATCAATGGCTGGAACTACTTGATAGCCCACGTGCACTTTTTGACCTTTGAATGCCTTCCAGACATTAGGGCTTACCTCTATTATGATATTATTAACTGCTGTTGTGCGGCCCTTGATTCGCCTTATGACTTTAATTTTAGGATATTTGAGGATAGATGTGGATGTCTATGAGCCACATCATATCATCTTACCATCAGGTGGGTTGTGTGCTCGTTTAAAAACCTTATTGTATAAAAAAGGTCCCAGGTACGAATCGTCTGACTCACTCTCATAGTCCGATGGAAATGCAATCCGATATGACTTGTGAGAGAATAGGCGCAGGACCAAAGACTTTACGTACTTTGCGAGATATGGGGAAGAAACACCCAGTTTCTTCATTTTATACAGTGGTAGAGCCACGCGGCAGCTTTTGCTGTTGCACGGATGGGCCGCATCGAACCGGGGTGGCACCACGACCTCACAGAATACCAGCGTGAAGTCTAGGTTTACCTCTGGGTTTCGCAGCAGCACCGCAGCAACCACTTACCATCAGGTGGACTGTGTGCTCGTTTATCACCCTTATCCTATAACAAAAAAAGTTCAAGGTATATGAACAAACTTCAAGCTACATGGCCAGAGTTCATTGCCACTTCAGCTTACTGATCCGTTGGGCTATGTCGGTTACTCTAGTTCTACTACGGATATCGTCATTACAAAGTCTATCTCGCAGAGAAACTCCAAGCATAGCCCTCTCCATCATAGTTCGCTGTGTGACCTTGAGTATAGTCATGTGTCCAGCTGTGTCTGTTATTAGTCATGACTTAACAATATATTACTTTTTCGAAGTTATCGAAGGTATATATAACATTGTTTTCATAATTAAAACACCAAGCACCACAACAAAAAAGTACTTCAACAGCTTCGTTAATGCATCGCGGTGGAGAATAAACAGGTATTTTATTTTTATTATGAGCGCTATACTTTTCCATACAAAAGGAACTGAAATAGCACAAACCAAAGGTTTTATCAAGCATAAATAGAAACCGAACAGTAAGTACTCGTAGTACTGAAGCATGATACACTTTTCTTGGTAAAAAAAATATTTTTAATGAAAGTAAAAGCTGACTTCAAAGAGCGAGAAGTACTGAAATCATTTCCACATAATAACTTCTGAAGTCGAAGCTAAAAATAATGTATAAAGGAATTAAAGCCCCGACTTCAGAAGTTTTTACCTTTATCTTTTATTTTTTTTTTATTGGTCTGACACAAGTGGTTACTTCGCATTCGCAGATTCTAGATGTGGAGGATCATGCACTATACCTGTTGGACCTTCTGCTGAACACTTATCAAGTCTAGTCTTATCTAAATCAAGTATCCGATAAAAACCCTCTTGGCTCCTCGGACCACTGTCTATTCCGAAGTGTGGCGCCACTCACGCTAACATCGCGGTTGCATTCTGCAGGCTGCCGCCGTGTCTGTTACTATAGCCGGGCCGATTGGGATAAAATGCGGTCTTTCTTGCATCCTACATCTTGCAAGCTTGGGGACGGGTTTGCTTCTCGCCGGAAAATCCCAACGTTGATATTAATTCTGTCGCTGATGTTACACCTAAGGGTATGGAACTTTTTATTTCGGTGCCCATCGGAGGCAGATCTCAGCTATGGTTTAGTCGCTTCTATAAAATATCATCAAGCTATAAGCAGGAGTGCTACCGAGCCTGAGCTGCCACAACAACGTTCCGGGATGTAAACACAAGCACCATTAAAAGAAGTACAGATCCGCTTTCAGGTCCTTTCAAAGAGTCCTTGCCAAGGCAAAGTCAGAACACATAAGCAGAATTGGCGAGAAACTAGTTTGCCTTCCTTCAGGAACCCGTGCATTCTGATCTCTCCCCAAAGCTGTTCAAGGGAACTTCTGTCAGCCATCTCTTCCATCTATGCGCAGGGAAGACGATTCACTGGCCCATGCCGCAAAGGAGAAAGCTGATTTGCTAGGCTCTTTCTTTGCGTTCAACTAGACTCTTGATGACGGGGGAACACAACCTCGACCATCCCGTGGTGTAAATGCTCCATGCTTGATATGTTATTCACACAGCGCTCGGTCGCAAAGCACTGTTCATCCTGCATATCCACAAATCGAGTGGACCTGACGGAATCCCCGCAATTGTGCTGATAACGTGTGCTCCAGATTTGGCATCGGTTCTAACGCGTCTTTTCCGGTACTATTACAATCTAGGCGTCGTCCCCAAAATCATGGAAGACTGCTTTCGTCCACCCGATCCCTAAAAAAGGTGACCGCTTAGACTCGTCTAACTACATACCTATCGCTATCACCTCCTTGTTTTCCAAAATAATGAAATCCATTATAAAATGCCAGCTCATGCGGTATCTTGAGGATTTTGAGCTGGGGTGGATCAGCTGGTCATTTTCTGATCTACCTGACTCATAGATAGGCGGCTGCAGCAGAGTCCAAGTTGGAGGCATTGGCTGTTAGTTTGGACATTGCGAAGACCTTCGATCGGGTTTATCATAAAACGCTTCTTTCGAATCTCCCTTCCTATGGGCTTCCCGATAAATTTTGCAATTGGATCACCAGCTTTATTGTGGAACTAAGCATCAAGGTCGTTATAGACGCTGTATGCTCCGATTACAAAGCTATTAATGCTGGTATTCCACAAGGCTCTATCACTAACTCTGTTTCTTCTGCATATCAATGATATGTTTCAAACCGGTTACGTTACTCCCCCAAAGAATGCTACAAAGCACGGTCCTGAGCCACCTGCATCCATCAACTTCCTGCATGTCTTACCAGGTCGTCACTCCATCTTGTGGGGGGACGCCCTACACTTCGCCTACCGGTACGAGGCTGCCACTCGAGAACCTTTCTTCCCCATCGGTTGTCGGTTCTTCGAGCTATATGGCCGGCCCACTGCCACTTCATCTTACTAATCCGTTTAGCTATGTCGGTTACTCTGGTTCTACTGCGGATATCCTCATTCCTAAGTTTATCACGCAGTGAAACTCCGAGCATAGCCCTCTCCATAGCTCGCTGAGCGACCTTGAGCTTCCTCATACGGCCAGCAGTGAAGGACCACGTCTCAGTTCCGTAAGTCATCACTGGCAACACGCACTGGTTGTACAATTTTGTTTTAAGGTTTTGAGGTATTTCTGACGAGAAGATGTGTCGTAGCTTCCCGAACGCTGCCCAGCCGAGTTGAATCCGTCGATTGACCTCTCGGTCGAAGTTGGACTTACCTAGTCGGACTATTTGTCCCAGGTAAACATACTCGTCAACAACTTCGAGCTTAGTGCTCCCAACAACTACCGGCATAGTTGTGACATGTACATTAAACATAATCTTTGTTTTGTCCATGTTCATCTTAAGACCTATCCGTTGGGAGACACTATTGAGGTCATTGAGCATAGTGCTTAGTTCCTCCAGCGATTCTGCCATGAGGACTATATCGTCGGCAAATCGAAGGTGAGTGATGTACTCGCCATTGATGTTAATTCCGTATCCTTTCCAGTCCAGAAGCTTGAAAACGTCTTCCAATGCAGCGGTGAAGAGTTTCGGGGATATAACATCACCCTGTCTTACACCTCTCTGCAATTGGATAGGTTTCGTACTCTGGTTCTGTACTCGGATAGCCATCGTAGCTCTACTGTACAAACACTTCAGCACTTCGATATACCGACAGTCAATTTGGCACCGCTGAAGGGACTGCAGCACCGCCCAAATTTCGACGGAATCAAAGGCTTTCTCATAGTCCACATACGCCAGACATAGTGGCAAATTGTACTCTTCGGACTTCTGTACAATTTGCCGTAGGATATGTATGTGGTCAATGGTGCTAAAGCCCTTTCGGAAACCGGCTTGTTTGGGAGGCTGGAAGTCGTCAAGTCTGCGCGCGAGACGATTCGTAATGACTCTCGAAAACAGCACGTAGACGCGGCTCAGAAGGGAAATCGGTCTGTAGTTCTTCAAGAGAGCGTTGTCACCTTTCTTGAAGAACAAGACCACCGCACTTCTGCTCCAAGCCTCCGGTGTAATGCCACCATGGAGGACGGAATTAAAGAGCCTCTGAAGGACTTCAAGTACCGGTCTTCCACCCGCTTTCAGAAGCTCCGCTGTAATTCCATCCTCGCCTGGGGCCTTGCCGTTTTTAAGGTCCTGGAGAGCCGTTCTTATCTCGCTCAGACTGACGTCCGGGATATCTTCGGAATAGTGTCGAATAAGACTCGCTCTTGGATCGTTACTCACACTTGTGTGTGGCTCCAACGATGACGTGTACAGCTGCCCATAGAACCTCTCAATCTCACTCAAAATCTCAGGTGCCCCGGAAACGATGCTGCCACATTCGGTCTTCAGCTTTGACAGTTGGCTCTTTCTGGCAGACAGATCTCTGGCAAAGACTTTGGAGCCTTGGTTCCGCTCGATCGCTTCTTCAATACGAGCTGTATTGAAGTTGCGTAAGTCTCGCCGCATGCATTTAGAGATCTGTCTGTTCAGTTGCCTGTATGCTGTCAAATCTGTTGAAGAATGTAGCCTCATCTCCCGTCTAATAGCCATGAGATTAAGAGTGTGATCGGAGAGTTTTTGTGTTCTTCTGCGGCGGGTCTTGCAGAACTTAGATCCGACCGCATGGACAGTTTCCACGAGCTTGTCATTCATATCGTCCACTTCATTGCAGTCTACTAGGCACTGAAAACGGTTTTGTAACTCGAGCTGAAAGGTTTCGGGACTTTGGATTAGAGCACGAGGGGGACGGAGCGTTGACTTCATCAGACGAGACCTCTCCAACTTAACATTTAGGTTCAGTGTGCCTCAAACCATTCGGTGATCGCTGCCGGTTTTCACCCTCGCGATCACTGAGACATCACTGAACAGTTGTCGTCTGGTCGTCATAATAAAGTCAATCTCATTTTTTGTCGAACCGTCGGGGCTCGACCAGGTCCACTTCCTGTGGGGCCGCTTCTTGAAGAAAGAATTCATTATAAAGAGTCCCTCTTTCTCCATGAAGTTAGCCAGCTGCTGGCCCCTTGGGTTCCGTTGCCCTATTCCAAATTTCCCTACTTTCAGCTCACCGTTCTCTCTTGTGCCTAGTTTTGCATTGAAGTCTCCCATTAACACCGTATATTGGGTTTTGGAGGAATGCATGGCTCTAGAGATATCTTTATACATTTCCTCCACCTCCTCATCGGGGTGTGCCGAGGTTGGTGCGTAAACCTGTATGACCTTCAGCGAATACCGTTTGGTGATTCTGAGTATAAGGTACGCAACCCTCGTCGACACACTCCCGATCTTTACAACGTTGTTAACGAGAGACTTGTGGACGATAAATCCGACACCTCCTTGGGACATATGGTCGCCCTCCCGGTGATAGAGCAAGTTGCCGGATTCGAGGATTACCGTGTCCTCCCCCTCTCTTCGGACTTCGGATAATCCTATAATATGCCAGCGCAACTTGTCTATCTCTTCTTCCAGCTCCACGATCTTCTCGTCAGTCCTCAGGGTGCGTGCGTTGTACGTTGCCAGGTCGAGTCGTCGTAGGTGGCAACCGAACCTCCACCGGAGATTCTTAGCACCCCCTGCCCCGCCGTTACCATGGTCGCCACTGTAGCCAGGAATAGCGGGGCCGCCGGGGACTAGGGGCCGTCTGTTTGTTGTTTTCATCATTGGGGGGTATTTGCCATAGTTGCCACGCTTGGCGAGCGGGTTGGCAACCGCAGTTTTTTTATTGTACTTTCGGCTATTATCAGGAAGATGCTGCTGGCCATGTCCCGCCTGTTTCCCTTTGTCGCCTTTTACGACACCCACGGGAGGATATGGGGTAGTGGATATTCTTGACCGCCACTACACGGCAAGTCTCAGATTGGAGGCGACTAAATCTAGTCTTCCAAGGCCTTCGACTTTGTTCACCATGAGACACTAATCAGGAAGCTACAGTACTATGGTGTCAAGAATACAGCGCTTAAACTTATTATTTCATATTTAAGTAATAGAAAGCAGAATGTTATTATCAATGTTAAAAGTTCTTCCGGGTCACCTGTACTAATGGGTGTTCCTCAGGGCTCGATTCTTGGCCCATTCCTGTTTCTGGTGTATATTAATGACTTACCTCACCTTGTAGTCATGATATAGTATTATTTGCTGATGATACTTCCTTGATTTTTAAACTTAAACGTCAATCATTTAAATGTGACGAAGTGAATAATGCTATATCAAAATTAGTGCATTGGTTTAACGTTAATAATCTGCATTTGAACGGAAATAAAACTAATTGTGTTAAATTTACAACAACGAATGTTAAATATCTGAATACCAATGTGTTTTTAAATGGGGAGAAATTGAGCCCTGTTGTATCCACTGTTTTTCTTGGCATCACTCTTGACGCAAAACTTCAGTGGGGCCCCCATATATCCAAATTAGCAAGCAGACTAAGTTCTGCAGCCTATGCTGTAAAAAAGATTAGAGGTCTCACTAGTGTCGAGACAGCTAGATTAGTTTATTTTAGTTATTTCCATAGCATAATGTCTTATGGGATTTTGCTATGGGGAAATGCGGCTGATTCAGAAACTCTTTTTGTTTTACAGAAGAGGGCCATTAGAGCTATTTACAATCTAAAACCGAGAGAGTCTCTATAGAGATAATTTAAAGAAATTAATATATTAACTTTGGCCTCTCAGTATATTTACGAAAATTTAATATATGTTCACAAAAACAAAGATAGTTTTAGTAAAAAAAGTGATATACATTCTGTAAACACTAGGAACAAACACAAGCTAGTGATGCCAGTTTCTCGACTCCACAGAGTCAGTAATTCATTCTTGGGGCAATGTATACGCTATTACAACAAGGTCCCGGAAAATGTACAGGTTCTCTCTATTACCAAGTTTAAATGTTTTATTAAGCTGAAACTGTATAAAAAGGGTTATTATAGTATAAATGAATACATGGTTGATAATAACCCGTGGGAATGAGGTGGTCGCTTCCAAGCAGTTTCTAAAATAAATTTTGTAAATAGTTCGTAATCATTTATATTGTAAAATTTATTTTTAAAAAAATGTCCCGCTGGGTTTCTTGCTGGTTCTTCCCAGGACAGAGGGTATTTTTTCGAACCAGTGGTAAAGTAAAAAATGACTTTCAATAAAAATTACATATGTAATGTATATTGAATAAAAATTATTCTATTCTATTCTATTCTATTCTAGTCCAGTTTAATCCTCATAAGACACAAGTTTGCTCGTTTACCGCTAAAAAGAACCCCTATATCGTATCTCCTCAGTTTCAAGGCACCCTCTTTGATGCCTCAGCCAGTATCAGAATACTCAGTGTCGACATATCGAGTGACGTGCAGTTTCGTGGTCACTTGGAAGAGAAGGCCAAATGGGCCTTTAAGAGAAACTTGGCGTGCTCAGCAGAAGGGGACAGTATTTCGTGCCGGTATACCACCTGCAAATTAACAAGGCTCAGGTACGGCCTTACATAAAATACTGTTCCCATCTCTGGGCTGGGGCTCCCTAGTGCTACCTCCTTCTACTTGACGCATTCAGTGCAGAGCGGCTCGAATCTTCGACGACCGAGTCCTTTTTGATCAGCTCGATTCACTAGCGCTGCGAAGAGATGTTGCATGCCTTTGTATTTTCTTTCGCATTCACCACGGAGAGTGTTCTAAGGAATTGTTCGGATTAATCCCAGCCGCCAAACTTTACGAAAGCACATCGCAGCAAAACTACCGATACCATCCACACCCTCTGGATGCTTGATGGCACACCACTGTACGTTTCACTATGAGTTTTCTTCCGCGTGAGAACTTTCTGTGGGATAGTTTACCCCCGGCGATTTTTCCGAACAGATACGACTTAGGGACCTTCAAGATAAGAGCTTACGCCTTTCTAAAAAGCCGGCAATGTACCTGTAATTCCTCTGGTGTTGTAGGTGTTCATGAGTGGCAGTATTCACTTACAATCAGATCAGCGGTTTGCTCGTTTGCCCCCTCCTATAAAAAACTCCAAATTCGTATCATCCTAAAGTATAATCTTAAAATAAACAATCATTAAGATCATTTTACAATTAACGAATATATCGCGTAATATACATACACAAAACTTATAATATACAGTCGACTTGAGAACCTCTCTTTTTTAAGTCAGCTAACAAAAATAAAGTAAACCGATAAAGCACCCCCGAAAGGGCAATTGTAAATATTAAGTACAATAAAGTTATTATACGTTAATGTTTCAGTTATATATATATATATATATATATATATATATATATATATATATATATATAAGCACTCGTCTAATACGTGGTAAAGTCACGGCAATATGGTTGCAGCACGGATTGGTCGGCTAGACTAGGAAGAACCTCGTGCATTGCTGCAACGCACAGCCTGGCAGGGTCGCTGTATTATAATGTTGAACTATAGAGAGGGTTGTGCTCGGAGTTTCTCGGTGTTTTAGACTTCATAATAAGGATATCCGTAGTATAATCACAGTAAACAAAATAACAGTAAAGGTACAATTCCGTAGCTGACCGCAGGCAGCAGCAGCAGGCGACGTGTCGTCGAGACACTACTGGATTCTATGTAGCTCTATGAAATACCTTCTCTAGCTAGCGACACGATGTTTGCCGCTATGGGCCGAGCGGCAGACGACACCGTAGCCCGACCGCAGATCAGTAGTGCTGCCAATACCCGAGCGACACGTTGAATTTTTCTCAAAAAATGAGTTTCACCGATTCCGTGGAAGAGAAATTGATAAACCAGGTGGCCCAATATCCCGCACTGTCCGATGCATCTCACAATATTTAAACAAATATAGGAAAGGAGTTAAATAAAAGCGGTAAATATGTATATATATATATATATATATATATATATATATATATATATATATATATATATATATATATGTGTGTGCGTGTGTGTGTGTGTGTAGTACCTATTTTGTTTACATAAATAGAGTACCCACAGAACATTCGGAACAGATTGGAACACGGGCTGTTGCCGCCTGCAGTCGGGTTCGGAATCATGACTACAGGGACATGACGCCACGACATGTCGCGACGACACGTCGCCTGCTGCTGCTGCCTTCGGTCGGCTACGGAATTGTACCTTAACCAAAATAACACCTTAATTTAAAATATCGTACCAGTAAGCGAAGTATAAGATGGCTGCCCTCGAGATGACCACCAATATAACAAGGCAAGATATCTAATACCTACTGCGATCATAACAATTAGGTTTACATGTTAAGCAATGAATATTTACGAGCTATGGAAATATAAATCCGTGAATTTTGAGTCAAAAAAGACGCACTATAATTAAAATATTTACTTATAAATATTTTTGATCATTTTCATGTTAATCTTGAAAAGCTATTGTAGTAAACGTGTTCAAAATAAAGCCTGAATTGTAGGAAATATCGGGTGAGAAACAATACATACAAACGAGCGGTTATCTTTTATTCGAAACAATCGCATTTTATTGCAAAGAGCGGCGGAATTATTAAATCTAAAATAATAAACGTGCTATTATACCAGCGTAAAATAGCAGCTCAATGCTGCTGTGTTTCGTATGGTGAGTGTAGAGAACCGGATAATCTTTTTACTGGAAAAGAGGCATTCCATCTTAGTCCTTACGGCTGATGACGCATCTGAAGTTTGATTCGCAAACGAAGACAGATGAAGATATATATGATAGTGTCTATAGGCCACAGCAACCAGTTACCATCAGGTGGACTGTGTGCTCGTTTGTCACCTTTTAAAAAAATTTTAGATGATGTCTGTAGCCGCCTGAGCCGTGGTAGCTCAGATGGTTAGCGCTCGCTGTAAGCTTTACAGTACTCGAGCAACCCGGGTTCGACACCCGCCGGCACCAATGAAATTGTTAATTGCAATTTTAAGTGCTGATTTACCACATGCTTGGCGGTGAAGGAAAACATCGTGAGGAAACCTGCATGTCTGAGAAATAAGAAAAAAAATATTTCGAAGACATGTGAAGTTCACCAACACGCATTAGGGTAGCGCGGTGGACAATTCCTTGCTCTAAAACCCCCTCAGAAATGAGAGGAGGCCTATGCCCAGCAGTGGGACGTAAATAGGCTGCAACTTTCGGCTCTACTACGTATATATTATACAATAGTATACGGTAGTGTCGGTTTGCCGTCCCATCGGACTGTGAAAGTTAGGAGTTAGAGAATGCACCTGTGCGCGCTCACACACACTGTTGCATTATAATCTTGTCTTACACAGATGAATAGTCTCTGTTGAGACCAGCCACCGCGACTGATATTAGGTCTTGAAGACATTATTACATGCAAATGATTATTAATTTTATGTAAGGTTTTGGACGTGTATATTTTATCGATATTATGTCACATATTTTTTTCTAAAAATGTAGTGTTACCCTTTTTTAATGTAGAATTACATTGAAAAAGAATTTGATACACATACTTCTAAAGTATACATTGAGAAAGTGCACATCCCAAATGCTAATTCATAGTGTTCTAAGCTTGGTAAATGAGCGTGTAACGACGCCTATGCGTGCTTGTCGAGACATGGAGTTAAAACACCGCCAACTTCCTTGACTCAGGACTGCTTCCAAAAATTTTTTGATAGATAAAACCATTAACTAACTTTTAGCCCGACCTCCGATTCGGACTCAAAACCACATGATCAGCATCCCCTTCTGACGATTCGACTAAAGATTACTACTAATAAGACACGCTGGAAGCAATACACCATTACGAGTAGTTGTGTGAAACTAGATTCCAATTATGATCATGATTATGTAATGATCACGCCACAGATCATAATATATTTTTTTTTATTTTTTTGTAAATGAAATGAAATATCGCTATAACAAATTCATTAATTTAACTGAAAACTTTTCGAAACAAAATTTCCATTCACGTTAATTACTCACTGGGCTTCCCCTTTGAAATGAACCGCACGAAGTTAATACTGTCAAAGAGTACAAAACAAACAGATGAGCAGCATCATCTTCCGAAAAACAACTCATAATAATAATAAAAAAACTCTA
Organism: Parnassius glacialis; assembly: GCA_033319125.1. Lineage (NCBI taxonomy): Eukaryota > Metazoa > Arthropoda > Insecta > Lepidoptera > Papilionidae > Parnassius > Parnassius glacialis. The sequence goes on from JAVANC010000018.1 coordinate 8,234,763, forward strand.
GTTCCCAATCCTTCTACCAACTTTCGCAACTGTGAGAAACTTCTCTCCCCCCCCCCCCCCCCTCTCACAGGAGATTATTTATGGGGTAGACCTATGTTCAACAGTGGAAATGTGGCGGCGATGTCGTCGCGACACATATGAAAATACATAGAAGCCTAAATCGCGCTATCAAAGTTTCGAAGTAAATGCAATATAATATATAGAATAGCTCCCTGTGCTGAATACCTTCTCCAGCGGGAGATCTCCCCTTTTCCTTCCAAGGCCACAGACTCTTTATAGGCCATCAGGAATAGCAACACATTTTAATTCTTAATCGAGGATACCCGCACTCTAGTGCCTGATCTGTAGGATATAGGAAGCAAGTATAGTTAAAGACTGAGAGGCATTCCATCTTAGTCTGCAGTGGTGACAACGAACGTCTTTTTTGTTTAAAGTGGGTTATTGCCCCTGAGATGATGTAACCATTTACCATTAACCTAACTATTAAACTAACCTAAACATATTCCAACCTTGATTCTGTTGAAGACCATATTAAGAGACACCGCATACTGCATACCTTCTATCAGGCGAGAGTTTAGTCAGATTAGACTGCTAGTGCGCACACTGGCCGTAATAAACAGTCGGGTTAGTGGTGAATTTGGCACTAGCCAACAGTCGCTCGATCGTTTTAGAAAAAAATGTAGTTAGTAAGCAAATCTTGAAGAGTCTTCTAGTCTTCTCATTTAATTTACATCAAAGTATTTTTTTAGCTGTTTCTTGTAAGGCGCAGGTCGTTTTTCAAATTTCTCTATCAACTGTAAAATAAATGATTTGATAATAGCAGCGCTATTTTGATGTCTGTCTTTTCCGTGCCAAAATTCTGACCAAACTAATCTTATCGATCGAGTAAGCCAACTAAACAGTCTGCGTGTATGCACGCGTAAGAGTGCCGTACTGATTTAGCAGATGGCAGATAGTTGACCAAAAGTTTCGTTTGAAGGGAATCGTGTAGCTCATCAAACTGATTTATTGCCCAATGAGTAATCGTTATAATTTGCGCACTTTCATACATCTTAATACTGATTAAGAAAACGACTAATCTCTTGTCCGATAGAAAGTCTGCAGTGTGCGGTGTCTTTAATAATAAAGAAATATTTTTCGAAACCAATGAGTTTGGAAGTTAGGACTACTTTAGTGAATCAGACTGTTAGATGGATAAACTTTTTCTATTGTCATCGCTATAGCTAATTGAGATGAAGTTTAACAAATTGACAACAATTCCATGTTATATTTTACCTACTTTTTGTAACTGGAAGAAAAAAAAATACTTATTATTGAAACATTAATTTAGTTTTCTCGAGTTTTTCTACCACAAAGCTGGTGTCATTAGACCTTTCCTAGACTAGAAATTAAGCTTTGACAACTCAGACATAATAGAAAACTGAGAAGAATATCTTTAATTGACTTTTAAATCACTAAAATTTAAAACACTAAAATTTTAAATGAAATTGCAAGCTATGCTTGCAATTTCATTTAAAATTTTATTTTAAACTCTAGATTTTCTCAAACATAAGTACGTAAAAATTCTTACTAATTTAAACATACCGGAAAAATTTATTACTATATCCAATTAAATAAAGAATACTGACGTGTTTAGTTAGATATTTATGAAATAAAGGAAAGAAAAAACGTATAAGAAAGGTATGGTTACTGATACGATATTAAGCCACATAAAGTTAGCGTAGTAAATCGTTTTGTTTTTCTTATTTTCATTTAGAGATACCTCGTAATAAGACTAATGAAAGTATAGTATGTGTCATTAAACCTTGATCATTCCAATGTGGAGTTCAGACTTAGACCTTACTATCACTAACGTAGAAGATATCCGGTTTTCGTCACTCACCATACAAAACACCGCAGAAATATAGAGTATATATACATATATATTGCTATTTTATTAACTAACACAACACAAGTGTTGCCTGTACTCTATTATGCAGATATATGCTATGACGATGCCTCGCAAGAACTAATGTAACGTCGTAATTTGCTTTTCAAATGCAATAAGCAACTTTTGCCTTATATCACTATGCTACTACGAGGGCGGCACTGAAAATTTCGGGAATCAAGGAAGTGACACAACATTACTATTTAAAAATGTATTTATTGCTTTTCGAAGTATTCTCCACGAAATTTGACACATTTTTCCATACGATGAAACCAATCATTGAAGCAACCATTCCATTCGGAAGTTGGGGTCTCCAAAATGGCCGTTTTGTAGGCGTCCACAGCTTCTTCAGGTGATGAAAATCTCTGTCCACGCAATTTATTCTTTATTTTCGGGAAAGTATAGAAATCAGTCAATCTATTTACTTAAAACATAAAAGATTTTTGATATTGATGTGGTCACTATAAGATTTTGTTAGGTTAGCTAATTACGTAATAATTTATGACAGAAGGACCCTAAAGTAGGGACTGAATAAATTAACCGACTTGGTATTACATGGATCTCACAACATTTTACGGTAGAAGGACTGAGTTGCGAGACTTGGCTTTTTTACAAGTTATGTTTTTGATGGCATCTCATTTCTTTTTGTAGATAGTTATATCTAGGTATTCATTCACTGCAAATGTAGCTTTGTAGTCCTATATATTTATATGGGATTACAAAGTTATTTATGCAGTTGGTGTATTTCGAAAACTAGACAGAAATTGCAAAATATTTTAATTTTTTCTTGATTTATAAAATAAACAATAATTGTATTCCAAATTTGAAGCTTCTATGTCTGCTAAAAGTGCCTTAAGAGTTTTGATGATCGGTCAGTCAGTGAGTGACAAAATTAAGAAACTTTGACTAGTTATAATACTTAAACTACTAATTCTAATTTAATGAAATTTAAAATATACCGAGTTTATACAATGCCTACTTCGTTAGTAAAAGTTCATGCTTCTGGTTTTATCCACAACGAAGTTATTGGGTTTCGAAAATGGCCTGAACTGCTTCGAGAAAAGGATGGTACGGCCGTGCCGCTATTTTGCTCGACTTGGCGGGGGCACTGCCGTGCTGCCAGATATGAAAGGAACAGTGGAAATATTCCATTCCCGATACTTTTAGTGCAGCCTATGTAAAGAGTACTTGATAAAAACCCCTGGCAATGATGTGGTCGCTTCCGTGCTGTTTCGAAATATTTTCATGAAATTGTATAAAATATTAAATTGTAAGTTAATTTATTTAAAAATAGTCCCGCTGAGTTTCTTGCTGTTACTTCCCAGGACATAGGTTTTTCCCTACCCAGGGGTAATAATAGTAAAAAATTAATTTCAATTAGAATTACATGTAATCTATATTGAATAAAATGATTTTATTCTATTCACCATGCAGTGGCGGGCTTACAGAATCTCATTTTGCGTACTCAGGGGTTGACAGTTTTCCAACCATAATGCATAAAAAAGCAGGCTCCTATTTAAAGCCATTAAGGCGTGTTCGCGGCAGTCTAAACAATGTCCTGTAAGCCATCGCCGAGAGTGGTACAACATTATGTGCAAAAATTACTCGAATAAAATTATATATTAAGTACTAACATAGATGATAAGTCTTTTTGTTAACATTTATGGTCACTATTGTCCGATGAATAAATGTTTCTATTTTTATTTTATTTATTGAATATTATCATCCCGTGGGTGTCGTAAGAGACGACAAATGGAAATAAAATAGGAACTGGGAAGCAGGAACGTCTCGATAACAATTTAAATGTTAAAAAGCTGTGGTTGCCAAACCGCCTGTCAAATGAAGCCAATTTTGCTAATGGGGGAAGCCAATATTGAAGAGTAGACTTAAGAGTCTTTAAAGAATTTAAAAATGAATAAACAACTTATTAGCAAAACGCAAAACTTAAATTATTGTTATATTTCATAATATTACCTTTTAAAAATCACCATATAAATGACAATATCATAATTCAGTTGAAGGTCCAAAGATAGATTAAGCAAACAGAGCGTGATAAGTAGTTGTTTAACAGTTACCCTTGTTAAGCTTTGGTGTAATCCATTTGTGGTGACAAACTTAGTGATGTTTCTTGGGAATTAAGATTAAGATAACTTATATAAATTTAACAATAGAAAGATTAATCTAGCTTATATAAATATACGCATAAAAATTTGAGCTGTTCTGCATAATTGCATGAAGAAAATTTTTTTACTCGTTTGATTGGTCTTTCAAAAATAATAGGGATATAAGACAATATTTTTTTGCTTCAGGAGCCGTTTGCGTCATCACCATCATTACAGCCGTTCTTAAGTCCACTGCTGAACATAGGCCTCCCCCAAAGAATACCACAAAGCACGGTCCTGAGCCACCTGCATCCATCGACTTCCTGCATGCCTTACCAGGTCGTCACTCTATCTCGTGGGGGGTCGCCTTACACTTCGCCTACCGGTACGAGGCTGCCACTAGAGAACCTTTCTTCCCCATCGGTTGTCGGTTCTTCGAGCTATATGGCCGGCCCACTGCCACTTCAGCTTACTAATCCGTTGGGCTATGTCGGTTACTCTAGTTCTACTGCGGATATCCTCATTTCTAAGTTTATCACGCAGAGAAACTCCGAGCATAGCCCTCTCCATATCTCGCTGAGCGACCTTGAGCTTCCTCATACAGCCAGCTGTGAAGGACCACGTCTCAGGTCCGTAAGTAATCACTGGCAATACGCACTGGTTGTACAATTTCGTTTTAAGGTTTTGAGGTATGTCTGACGAGAAGATATGTCGTAGCTTCCCGAACGCTGCCCAGCCGAGTTGAATCCGTCGATTGACCTCTAGGTCGAACTTGGACTTAGCTAGTCGGACTATTTGTCCCAGGTAAACATACTCGTCAACAACTTTGAGCTTAGTGCTCCCGTCAACTACCGGCATAGGTGTGACATGGACATTAAACATAATCTTTGTTTTATCCATGTTCATCTTAAGACCTATCTGTTGGGAGACACTATTGAGGTCATTGAGTATAGTGCTTAGGTCCTCCAGCGATTCTGCCATAAGGACTATATCGTCGGCAAATCGAAGGTGAGTGATGTACTCGCCATTGATGTTGATACCGTATCCTTTCCAGTCCAGAAGCTTGAAAACGTCTTCCAATGCAGCGGTGAAGAGTTTCGTGGATATGACGTCACCCTGTCTTACACCTCTCTGCAATTGGTTAGGTTTCGTACTCTGGTTCTGTACTCGGATAACCATCGTAGCTCTACTGTACAAACACTTCAGCACTTCGATATACTGACAGTCAACTAGGCACCGCTCAAGGGACTGCAGCACCGCCCAAATTTCGACGGAATCAAAGGCTTTCTCATAGTCCACATACGCCAGACATAGTGGCAAATTAACTCTTCGGACTTCTGTACAATTTTTCGAAGGGTATGTATGTGGTCTATGGTGCTAAAGCCCTTTCGGAAACCGGCTTGTTTGGGAGGCTGGAAGTCGTCAAGTCTGCGCGCGAGACGATTCGTAATGACTCTCGAAAACAGCACGTAGACGCGGCTCAGAAGGGAAATCGGTCTGTAGTTCTTCAAAAGAGCGTTGTTACATTGTTTGAAGAACAAAACCCACCGCACTTCTGCTCCACGCCTCCGGTGTAATGCCACCATGGAGGACGGAATTAAAGAGCTTCTGAAGGACTTTAACTACCATTCTTCCACCCGCTTTCAAAAGCTCCGCTGTAATTCCATCCTCGCCTGGGGCCTTACCGTTTTTAAGGTGCTGGAGAGCCATTCTAATCTCGCTCAGATTGACGTCCGGGATATCTTCGGAATAGTGTCGGATGAGACTCGCTCTTGGATCGTTACTCTCACTTTCGTGTGGCTCCAACGATGACGTGTACAGCTGCCCATAGAACCTCTCAATCTCACTCAAAATCTCAGGTGTTCCGGAAGCGATGCTGCCATATTCTGTTTTCAGTTTTGACAGTTGGCTCTTTCTTGCAGACAGATCTCTGGCAAAGACTTTGGAGCCTTGGTTCCGCTCGATCGCTTCTTCAATATGAGCTGTATTGAAGTTGCGTAAGTCCCGCCGCATGCATTTGGAGATCTGTCTGTTCAGATGCCTGTATACTGTCAAGTCTGTTGAAGAATGTAGCTTTATCTCCCGTCTAACAGCCATGAGATTAAGAGTGTGATCGGAGAGTTTTTGTGTACTTCTGCGGCGGGTCTTGCAGAACAGCTTCGACCGCATGGACAGTTTCCACGAGCTTGTCATTCATATCGTCCACTTTATTGCAGTCTTCTATGCACTGAAAACGGTAACGATAGTAAGTAATCAATGCTGACCATAAACATCTGCAACACCTGAGGAATTGCAGTTATTTCTTGAAGGTCCGTTAGTTGTATCAATTCGTCGTAGATTACACAGCTCTAGGTCGAAGGACTTTTTTTCCGCCTAGTATTGCGTCTGGTTATGTAACATCTTCTTACCTAATTCTCCCGCCAAATAACAGGCCTACTGCTGTTTTCCAGCCTAAAAGGCATAGAGAGCCAGTGTAATTATACGTCAAGAGACATTTCAACTTGATCCTTAGAAGTGACAACGCATCTGTAGCCTTCTTTGTTTGAAGTTGGATGCAAAAGTCATCGGACTACACTAACCACTCATCATCAGTAAACTCTTTTGCCACTTCAGTTTTATAAAAAAAAGCTTATATGCTCGCCGTAAATTTCACGGTACGCGAGTGACCAGAATTCGTTACCCGCCAGTTCCATTAAAATCATTGACTCGCTGTGATTTGAGTGATGATTCGATTGCCCGACAGTGACGAAAACATTATGAGGTAACATACACGTCTGAGAAATAAAAATATTTTTAAGTCCGCCAACATATAAACAATGGAGCAGCGCGGAAGACCAAATGCTTCGAAAAACCCTATTAAAAGTAAAATGCCTCTGCCCAGATTTGGGACGTAAAACTGGGAGTACTCTCTATCTGTTCATAAAGTTTAACAACAAAATGTTCAGCAATTCCGAATGTTCAGCCATTCCGAAGATTAGTTCGGACAAACAAACGGTTATTTATGTCTTAATAGATTTCAATATTGAAGACAAACACTTAATTTTTTTATAGGATTAGGGTGACAAAAGAGCATACAGTCCACTTCATGGTAAGTGGTTGCTATGGCCCAAAGACATCTACATCTTCTATATATCTTCGATTACGAATCAAGAGTTTAAATTTTTGAATGTTAAAAAGAAAATTCTTGAAATGAGAAATAAATTTACATGAAAGTCTAGCACATGTTAATTTATCGCTGCGTTCGTCCGTAAGAGGTACATAAGCGTGACATTGCATATATTAAAGTCATATGCTCAGCATGTTATCTTACCGTATACTTTCAAAAAAAAACTGTAAGAGAAGATTGAAAAACCTTGTTGATGCCTATACTCGCGTATTGCCTTCTTTGTAGAATATGTGACAAACCAAGGGTTAATTATTTCTGGTGCGATACTTGTATATTATGGGTATAATATAATTATCATCATTACAGCTTATTTAAGTCCACTGCTAAACATGAGCTTTCCCGTACATGCCACGTAAGATGACAGGATCTCTAGTTCAAAAATAATTTAAGTTTTATATAAACATCGGTAAGGTCCAGGGCGAGGGTGGAATTACAGCGGAGCTTCTGAAAGCGAGTGGAAAACCAGTACTTGAAGTCTTTTAGAAATTGTGGAATTCTGTTTTCCATGGTGACACTATTCTGAAGGCGTAAAGCAGAAGTGCGGTGGCCTTGTTCTTTGAGAAAATCATCAACGCTCTCTTGAAAAACTACACATTGATTTCCCTTCTGAGCTACGTCTACGTGTAGTTTTCGAGAGTCACTGCTAACCGTCTCGCAAGCAGGTTTGACGACTTCCAGCTTCCCGAACAAGTTGGCCTCAGAAATGGCCTCAGCCCAATCACCACATACATATTCTTCGGCAAATTGTACAGTAAACCGAAGAGTACAATCTGCGACTTTGTCTTGCGTATGTGGACTGCGAGAAAGCCTTCGATTTCGTCGAAATTTGGGCGGTACTGCAGTCCTTTCAGCGGTGCCAAGTTGTCTGTAGATACATCGAAGTGCTGAAGTGCTTGTACAGTAGGGCTACAATGGCTATCCGAGTACAGAACCAGAGTACGAAACCTATTCAATCTGCACAGAGGTGTGAGACAGGGTGAATATTTGTTTACATGGGACAAATTGTTTAATTCGTTTAATTCTCTTTTTTAAAAAGGTTACCCCCACACTAGGATTTTCTCCTATATCGTGGAGGCTGTTTACAAACACAAATTGCACAAGGACAAACATCCAGATCCGGAACATTATTTGTATGCCATACAAATTAAAAGAAAAAGAGCCGTGGTAGCTCAGATGGTTATCGCTCGCTGTAACCAAGGTTCGATCCCCGCCGGCACCGATTAAATTGTTAATTGCAATTTTAAGTGCTTATTTACCACGTGCTCGGTGGTGAAGGAAAACATCGTGAAGAAACCTGCATGTCTGAGAAATAAGAAAAAAAAATATTTCGCAGACATGTCAAGTTCGCCAACACGCATTGGTGCAGCGCGCGGACATTTTCTTGCCCTAAAACCCTCTCAGAAATGAGAGGAGGCCTGTGCCCAGCTGTGGGACGTAAATAGGCTGCAAATTTACTTTACTTGCTTTACATACAAATACTTGTTCCGTGCGGGGTTCGAACCCGCGGCCCCCAGCGCAGCAACTCAAATAGTCCGACTAGGAAAGTCCAACTTCGACCTAGAGGTCAATCGACGGATTCAACTCGACTGGGCAGCGTTCGGGGAGCTACGACACATCTTCTCAGGTAGGTATATCTCAAAACTTCAAAACAAGATTGTACAACCAGTGTACGTTGCCAATGATGATTTATGGATCTGAGACGTGGTCCTTCACTGCTGGCCATAAGGAATCTCAAGGACATTCAGCAAGTTATGAAGAGGGCTAAGCTAGGGGTAAACATCTGACCACATTTCACTAACCCGTAACCTGTGACAATAAGCGGGTAAATAATTATTATGCAAATTTACAATCCCACAATGTTTTTTCACAAGTTTATGCAAACAGGAGAGTATAATATTTTGTCGTGTATGTATCAAAGCTTGTACTAACAGTATAAGCTTCGAGCGTACCCTTAAACCGTAATTTTTGCCAAATTATTTGACAAAAATTACTAAAGAAAAATTTTAAAGGTCTACCACACTTTTTATAATTTAATGGATAATTCCAATACGGATCTATTTAATTACACACGTAGCGAATACCTAATTCGATTACAATTCTATATTTATTATTTTCTTTAGGTGGTAAATATCCAGATTGGGTTTTTTTAATCACTTGGTACCGTATATGTTCTGTTGAATTTTGAAGAATATATTGAATTTGTTGAGGCAAGCGATATTTAGAACACTTATAAAACAAATATGGGTAACCATGAAAACATTTGGAAAATCTATGTTTGTTTCTTTCTTATTTTATTGATAAGATAAAATTGCCATACATTTTTGAATTCAAATAATTAATACATGATTGCAAAAATATGTTTTCCTTATAATCTAATTTTTTGATTGGGAAAATGATAACAAGTAGCTTAAAAAAACAATATTGACTTTCGCTCTATATAGCAATTATATAAAACTAATCAAATAAAAATCAACTTAAATTTGCTTTCAACAAATAACATATTACAATTAAATCAAATAAAAATCAACTCAATATCAAATAAAAATACTTTTTCACTGGCCTTATTTTGGAAATTTATTTTACTCTTATTACTTAAATCTTATTAAACTTTAAGCAATAAGAATAATAAATTTTGCATAAACAGTCTTTATACTGTACTCCTTACAGACCTATCCATAGCTCGCTCAGTGATATTAAGCCATTTCATATTGTGGCCAGTAGTGTAGTCCCATGTCACAGATCCACATGTCATCACTGGCAATATGCACTTGTTATACTCGCTTGTTTTCATGTTTTTAGGAATATATTAAAATGGAAAAAATAGTTGCAAAAAGAGGTAACAGGTTAGTATTAGTTTTTAAGCAGCAATTACTTCTAAACCGAAACCTGTAATAGTTCATTATAGCCATATCCAAAGTTGGGCGAATCGGTCATGATTTATTTTCCCTTTCTTCTTCACCTCCTCAAAATATTTTAGACTAGTGGAAATAATAATAAATCCGGCGAGAACGGCCAAAAGGCAAGGGATGAAAGTGCGGCGAAAAGTACCAAATAAATTAGTTTGATATGCGAGTTAAGGGGACTGTAAGAAAAAAGGACATGCAAAAACGATCATCGGTCTCCAATTTCTTAGTCTTGACTTAGTTGTGAAGTACTAAAGGAGCTACAATAATATGTAGATGCGATATTTCCAATGTGTGATTTGGAAAAGGTAATAATTAGCGATGCGATTTGAGAATGGCGGATTGTGATACCCTCTGCCGTACGCCCACAAAGTAATTTCAATTTCACAGACAATACCATAATGTTACAAGTTATTAATAACAGGTGTGAACACAGATATAAAGGTATTCTCGAATCGATTTTCTTTATTTCCGTGTATTTGGTTTACAGCTATTGTGCATATATTTACTATATAGTGCCGGTAGAGATCGCAATCGGGTTGCTCATGTATTATTAAATTTGAGACAAGCACCTCACACGAGCAGTCGGTACTCAACAGTATTCATAATAAATTACACAAAACACTCTAAACACATTTCATAAAATTCGAAATAAAAAATAACACCTCTTTGGGGATTGCCAACAGAAGTGAAATATTGAAGTATGAAATGAAATAACAGTTTTTTTGAATTTTCTAATAAATGCATGTTGATGATGCGAATTTATAACTTTTAATTTATTTAATAAGCTTCCATCGAGAAAAATTATATAAATACACTTTTAAAATAATAATCGTAGTGCATTTAACTTTAATAATTATATATATATATATATATATATATATATATATATATATATATATATATACTATTTCGCCAGGCAGACGTTGTTCTGGCCTTTCCAACGACCCTTCCTATAAAAATCCTTAAAATCGCAATAAAAAAAATTTAGGGTCATTTAGCGGGATAAAAAACGATCCTACTTCTCATGCTGGACCAAAATGCACACAGTGTGCAAAAATTCATTGAAATCAGTTCAGTAGTTTAGAAGTCCATCGCGGACAAACAACGTGACACGTAATTTTTATATATAAAGATTACACTGCTATATCAACATGTTGGCGTCAAGAACACATAAGATTATACCCTTTAAGAAGCGTCTAACGCTCATATCATACGCGAAACACGTCACACTCATACATCTGTCTCGTATATTGTTAACATTAGCATGTCGGTGACACGTAATACGGATTTTACTCATCTAAAAATCACCCAACGTGCCTAAAGAGGTTTTTACTTTAATAAACTCTCTTAAGTCACAATGATGTATTATATTTTCAATTTTACTAGTGTATGCTAATTTTCGAATTAACAACGTACAGCTTAGTAGCGCAGGGGCTGAGCGTTTGGCTGCAGCACTGCAGTACTTAAGAGCCACGATACGCGGGTTCGAAATCCGCATGGAAAAAGTGTATGTCTTACATATTATAACATGTAATTATGTGGGTAAAACACCTTCACAACGTATCAAAATAATATCAAAGTATCAAAATGCAGATGCGTCGTTACCTGTGAGGACTAAGACGGAATGCCTCTTTTCCAGTAAAAAGGGTCTACTCCGGTTCTCTACACTCACCATACGAAACACAGCACTGTCAAGATGCCATTTTACGCTGGTATGTTGTGAGAGCGTGGTCCTTCCCCGGTCGAGCCAACCCATTCGTGCTACAACTATTCTACTAATATAGCTGCAGCATGGCTCTACCACGGACGTAAATATACGCTTGGTAGGCGAGTTGATAAACTCAGTTGTTTTGAGTTAATATCAAAGAGATACTGTTGCTCTTACAATAACAACATGATGATATGGAATAGTAGATTCTCTTACGTAATTTTTTGCCTTTAATTAATTTGAACCACCGACTATTAATTAAAAAAGTGCCTCTGCTGCAGCAGGGTAAAGATCACACTCACGTAGGCACCATCTACACAATTAACCAATATTTAACTTGAGTTATCTTATATGTTATATATAATCTGTGACGCTCTATAATAATATAATTATGGGGGGGGGGGGGGGGGGTGTTATAAATTTATTTGCTTAATTCCGCGTAAAGAAAGAAAATGATGTGTCCTGCCCAGCTTTAAGCGGGACCTCCCACCCTCCCTCAATCGCGCGCACTATTCCCGTCGCCGTCAATCCCAGCACTACCATCCTCAGCACCACCACACTAGGCAGGACACACCACTCTCGAAAATACGTTACGTGTGTCGCCTCTACACGAGGCATCCTCAGGTGAAGTAGACTCTGCTAAGTCTTAGCGGCCAGCCTCCGCAGAGTCTACTTCACCTGAGGATGCCTCGTGTAGAGGCGAAACACGTGTCGTATTTTCGAGAGTGGTGTGTCCTGCCTAGTGTGTGGTGCTGAGGATGGTAGTGCTGGGATTGACGGCGACAAGTATAGTGCGCGCGATTGAGAGAGGGTGGGGGGTCCCCCTTAAAGCTGGGCAGGACACATCATTTTCTTTCTTTACGCGGAATTAAGCAAATTAATTTATAACAACCCCATTATAATAGATTTCCACAAAGTAACGCCTGATTCTATCAATAATATAATTAACGTTTTATCGGAGAAGGTTAAAGTCTTATTTCAGAAAGCATTGCTTTAACTTATTTTTCTAAAGTTTTAAAGAGCATAATAATTATAATCAGAAAGGCTTGTAATAATTCTGCAAACGATTTCTAATCAAAATAAAATTTTAACTTCTGAACTACATAATCGAACATTTCCCATACCGGTGTTGACGTGATTTTCCTCATTTCACATACTATCGTAAATTTAGTGAGAAGTAAATTGAAAATTACTCGAACTTCTTATGTAGATGGGTAATGATTAAATATTGTCACTGTTCACACCGAATTTTCTCAATTTAAACTTTCGCTCATAGTTTGCTGAAAATTATATAGCTCACTTAAAGACTTGATTAACTAAGTAAAACTGTGATCACCGGTGGGGCAGGTATGAGGCGACAGCTTGAATACGAACAGTTAAAGGCATAATAACATTGTGAGGTTATATCTTTATTTATAAATTACTTGTGCCATTGTTTGTCCGGTAGTTTGTCAGAAACTACTGAACTAATTGACATTAAACTTTGCAAAATATGTCAACTTGAGAAATATACCAGCCTAAGTGACAGAATCTTTTTTTGCGATTTTCAGTTTCTTTTTATAGGAAAAAGGGTAGTCGTACGGGCAGAACAACGCTCGTCTGGCCAGCTAGTCATTGTATATATTTTTTAGAATAAGAGAGTTATACGAACATCCAGTATAACCGAACCCAGTGAAACCAGTAACCGAATGGTGTGACCCATAGCCACCTACAACATTCTTTGACTAAGAATCAAAATAGAGATTCGTGTCACGTCTCATGACTAGATGAAATGCCTTGTTTCCAGTAAAAAGGGTCTTCAATTTACTTCACTTCCAATACGAAACTCAGCGGCATAAAGCTGCTATTTCACGCTGGTAATCTGTAAGAACGTGGTCGTTCCCCAGTCGAACCGACCTGTTGGCACGACAACTATTATAAAGCTGCAGCACCGTTCTGCTACCTTTTTACTTTCTATTACTACTATCATCTATTACGTTCTACCCACAAACGACAAACGAACTTGACAAACGAACTTACGTTATGGTAAGTGGTTACTGTAGTTAATAGAAACCTACATGTATCACATACAAGGTTGACATAAACTTATTGGAAAATTGGAAATTTGGTTATTAGTGAAAACTTGTGTGTATTTAAAAAAAATCGTATAATCATTTTATATGTAATTTTATTAATGCGCTTAGGGAATGCACAATTGGTTTTACCAATAGTTTTTCTATTCTACTCTAAATGAGCAACTGATATCAGACACTGATTTTATGGTTACAGGTGTAACAAGCATAAATTTCATAAGAAAAACACCCAGACCAGGAACAATTATTTATAGGTCATACAAAACTAGTTCCGTATGGAATTCAAACTCGCGGCCCTCAGCGTCGCAACTAATTGCTAAGCCTCTGCGCCACGGAGCCGTCTTTGATCACTTTTTTCACTTTTAGTAATTTTGAACACTGGTTACAGTTTAATACATAATGTAGGATAAAAGTAAGCTGAAACGATGAAGTTTTAATTTTCATTCAATACTAAAGTTTTGAACTCGTACTCGTAAACGGCTTTACTAATTTCAATTATATTTTGTGTGTGTAAAGAAATTGATTCTAAAATAGATTAAATTCACAATTGTAATCAGTAGGTAACTAAAGCCGTACTTCATACATACATACAAAATAAGAAAAACTCTAATGGCATTGAAACATTAAGTACACGAGCCGTTTAACGAACAGTAATTCCCGTAGAAAACAATATCGTTAGTTGTAAAATCCAAATTACGCTATCGTTATCATTTTATCGAAACGTTAAACCAGAAATAACCTAATAAATTACATAACGGTTTAATGAGGCAAAATACCTCAATTTTTGTCAGGAATATTTTTGTGTGAATAACGTTATTTTAATAACTAAAATATTATCTTATTATTTCATATTAATAATGATCACAAGCAATACCTACTGCTCCTTTGTATTTTATTGGTCCTTTGTAACTGTTGTGGAAAATGGCAAAGGGGTTATGTAAATGCTAGTTTGAACTGTAATTTACCTGAACACTACTATACTATATACCTGCATATATGAAGGAAAATTCTCCTGCTTTCAGTACCTTTCGGGAACAACAACACATTAAGATCACTCAAGATTATTCAATTCGATAAAAAAAGGTGCGGATGAACATAACTCGATGAAAAACATACGTATGAAAAAAATATATCTGGGAATAGCAAAATGATGGGCTTAGCTCACGGCCCGCATAAAATAGCAGCTTTTACCCCCTCTTTAACCCTTTTTACTGAAAACGAGACATTCTATTTTATTCATCAGGTGTGAAAAGGCAACATCATTTTGATATACGATAGATGTAGATCTATGGGCCACAGCATCCTTTTAGTGTTTCTGTGCTCTTTTGTCACCCTTATCCTATAAAAAGTCACATCAATCCCCAAAATATGCAGACATTCAAACCAAAGTTACATTACTGTAACAGTCGCAAATATTTATTAAATAATGAAATAAGCAAACAAATTTCAATTATTTTTTAGAAGTTTAGAACTAGCTCGATCAATTACAATTTATTTGTTATTGCATAAGTTAGTTGATACTATTTATTCATTCCTCCTTTTTCATGAACGTCCCCGTAAACTTCTAATAATATATAGCCTCCCCCTCGTCTAGAATCTGGTTATTTTACTTCTGAAGTACATAAGGTCTATGAGAAAATACTGTCAACCATCGGAAGCCATGAGATTGTGATGACACATTGTTTTTAACAATTAATTGAGAATTCTGATGAAAGTCGTTTGTAAATATCAAATAAATAATATTTAAAGCAATTTAAATGCGTTAATGAGCATAAAGTAGAAATTTATTTTATTTATTTTTAAAAACGTTACCCCAACACTAGGATTTTCTCCTGTGTCTTGGAGGCAGTTTACAAATATAAATTGCACAAGGACAAACATCCAGACCCGGAACAATTATTTGTAGGCCATACAAATACTTGTTCCGTGCGGGATTCGAACCCGCGGCCCCCAGCGCCATAACTGATTGCTAAGCCACTGCGCCACGGACCCGTCTAGTTGTATGGGAAATTAATTCATTGCGAACATTAAATGTTATAATACAGGCACCAGCCGCGCATCACAGAGCTGAGGAGAAATGTTATTGAGGCCAATATTCTCCCTGAAGAAGCAAAAGGAATGTTTGACCTCCACCCGACAGAAATCGCAGAAAACTTTTTTGTGACAACAGTGTTGGAAGTGTAGCAAAACAAAATATTATTTGAAAAAGGGTGAACATGGACTATGATTTTGTGAAATTATGTCGTTTTCTGAGCTCCGTTCAGGGAAGTCTCCAGCAAAAGCTGGTCTGGAAAATCAAGTAAGTACATAAATCAAATTGTTTAAATTTTTATGGAAATACTATAAAAGTATACTCTAGTGACAAACAAATCAGCTGTAGCTAAATTGGTAAACTCACATATCCGTTTATATATCGTGTACCTAAAATATATAATATTAAAATTTATTAACTTAAACATCATAAAATTTATATTCTTGAACTGTGATAATTTTTTCACACGTGGCAGAGCCACACTGCAGATATATTATGGTTATAGCACGAATGGATCGGCTCAACCATGAAAGGACCACGCTCTCGCAGAATACCAGCGTCAAATATCAGAATAATGCTGTTGTGTTTCGTATGGTGAACGTAGAGAACCAAAGACCTTTTTACTGGAAATGAGGTATTTCATCTTAATCCACAGGGGTGATGACAAGATGACAGGGGTAATAGTTGTGTAAATATAAATAATTGATCTTTATGTTGGGCGTGTGATGGTGACATAAGAGACTCCATTGCCTTATTTCGTTCCTGGTTATATAGGCAATATGCCAGGTTGACGCCCGGCCAGTATCTGGAAGACGTGTTTAGACGTGGTAGAGCCATGCTGCAGCTATATTACAGTTATAACATGAATGTGTCGGATCGACCGGGGAATGGTCACGCTCTAACACAATAACAGCTTAATACTTGTGTTTTGTATGGTGAGTGCAGAGAACCAGAGACCCCTTTTTACTGGGAACTCGGCATTCCATCTTAGTCCTGAGGTAAAAACGTATCTGCATTTTGATTCTCAATCTAGGATAGATGTGGATGTCTATGAGCCACATCATATCATCTTACCATCAGGTGGGTTGTGTGCTCGTTTAAAAACCTTATTGTATAAAAAAGGTCCCAGGTACGAAACGTCTGACTCACTCTCATAGTCCGATGGAAATGTAATCCGATATAACCTGTGAGAGAATAGGCGCAGGACCAAATACTTTACGTACTTTGCGAGATACGGGGAAGAAACACCAAGTTCAAGGTATATGAACAAGTTTCAAGCTACATGGCCAGAAATCATTGCCACTTTAGCTTACTGATCCATTGGGCGATGTCGTTTACTCTAGTTCTACTACGGATATCGTCATTACAAAGTCTATCGCGCAGAGAAACTCGAGGACAGCCCTCTCCATCATAGTTCGCTGTGTGACCTTGAGTATCGTCATACGTCCAGCTGTGTCTGTCATGAGTTATGACTTAAAAATATATTACTTTTTCGAAGTTATCGAAGGTATATATAACATTGTTTTCATAATTAAAACACAACGCTTCGAAGCACCACAACAAAAAAGTACTTCAACAGCTTCGATAATGCATCGCGGTGGAGAACAAAGTGGTATTTTGTTTTATTATGAGCACTATAGGGTTCCATACAATAGGAACTGAAATAGCACAAACCAAGGTTTTATCAAGCATAAATAGAAACCGAACAGTAAGTACTCGTAATACTGAAGCATGAAACAGTTTTCTTGGTAAAAAAAATAATTTTAATGAAAGTAAAAGCTGACTTCAAAGAGCGAGAAGTACTAAAATAATTTCCACATAATAGCTTCTAAAGTCGAAGCTAAAACATAATGCATAAAAGAATTAAAGCCCCGACTTCAGAAGTTTTTACTTTTACCTTTTATTAAAAGTTTACTTTTTACCCTTTTAAATGAACTAAGAATTTTCACAAGCTCAATGTAACCCTTCCTGTAAGAGTGGAAAAATAAGGGAAGAAGTTTTTGGAAGTGGTGGAATAATTTATATGAGACTTTATATACTCCTCCCTTTTGTTCGTTTTACGATTAACCGATCATAAGGTGAGATCTGTTCATGATTTTGCCTTGGCCATATGGTCTGACACAACTGGTTACTTCGCATTCGCAGATTCCAGATGTGGAGGATCATGCACCATACCTGTTGGACCTTCTGCTGAACACTCATCAAGTCTAGTCTTATCTAAATCAAGTATCCGATAAAAACCCTCTTGGCTCCTCGGATCACTGTCTATTCCGAAATGCGGCGCCACTCACGCTTACATCGCGGTTGCATTCTGCAGGCTGCCGCCGTGTCTGTTACTACAGCTCGACCGATTGGGATAAAATGCGGTCTTTCTTGCATTCTAACCTTGGGGACGGGTTTGTTTCTCGCTGGAAAATCCCAACGTTGATGTTAATTCTGTCGCTGATGTTATACCTTAGGGTATGGAACTTTTTATTTCGGTGCCCATCGGAGGCAGATCTCAGCTAAGGTTTAGTCGCTTCTATAAAATATCATCAAGCTATAAGCAGGAGTGCTACCGAGCCTGAGCTGCCACAACAACGTTCCGGGATGTAAACACAAGCACCATTAAAGGAAGTACAGATTCGCTTTCAGGTCCTTTCAAAGAGTCCTTGCCAAGGCAAAGTTAGAACACATACGCAGAATTGGCGAGAAACTAGTTTGCCTTCCTTCAGGAACCCGTGCATTCTGATCTCTCACCAAAGCTGTTCAAGGAAACTTCTGTCAGCCATCTCTTCCATCTATGCACAGGGAAGACGACTCACTGGCCCATGCTGCAAAGGAGAAAGCCGATCTGCTAGGCTCTTTCTTTGCGTTCAACTGTCGATGACAGGGGAACACAACCTCGACCATCCCGTGGTGTGAGTGCTCCATGCTCGATATGTAATTCACACAGCGCTCGGTACGCAAACCACTGTTGTCCCTGCACATCCACAAATCCAGTGGACCTGACAGAATCCCCACAATTGTGCTGATAACGTTTGCTCCAGATTTGGCACCGGTTCTAACCCGTCTTTTCCGGTACTATTACAATCAAGGCGTCGTCCTGAAATCATGGAAGATTGCTTTCGTCCACCCGATCCCTAAAAAAGGTGACCGCTCAGACTCGTCTAACTACATACCTATCGCTTTCACCTCCTTGTTTTCCAAAATAATGAAATCTATTATAAACTGCCAGCTCATGCGGTATCTTGAGGATAACCAGCTGATTAGTGACCACCAATACGGTTTAAGGGGGGATCAGCTGGTCATCTTCTGATCTACCTGACTCATAGATGGGCGGCTGCAGCAGAGTCCAAGTTGGAGGCATTGGCTGTTAGTTTGGACATTGCGAAGACCTTCGATCGGGTTTATCACAAAACGCTCCTTTCGATCTCCCTTCCCATAGGCTTCCCGATAAATTTTGCAATTGGATCACCAGCTTTATTGTAGAACTAAGTATCAAGGTCGTTATAGACGCTGTATGCTCCGATTACAAAGCTATTAATGCTGGTATTCCACAAGGCTCTATCACTAACGCTGTTTCTTCTGCATATCAATGATATGTTCCAAACCGGTTACATGTATTGCTTTGCGGATGACATCACCGGTGATACTATATACACCAGCCGTGCCAATATTTTCGGGAAAACGTCGCCGAGGACCGGGACAACCTTGTGTCTTAAATCGTTTCTTTGCTGAACAAAGTCTCGGATTGGAGGCGACTAAATCTAGTCCAGTTTAATCCTCATAAGACACAAATTTGCTCGTTTACCACTAAAAAGAACCCCTATATCGTATCTCCTCAGTTTCAAGGCTCCCCCCTTGATGCCTCAGCCAGTATCGGAATCCTCAGTGTCGACATATCGAGTGACGTGCAGTTTCGTGGTCACTTGGAAGAGAAGGCCAAATTGGCCTTTAAGAAGCTTCGCGTGCTCAGCAGAAGGGGACAGTATTTCGTGCCGGCACACCACATGCAAATTAGCAAGGCTCAGGTACGGCCTTACATGGAATACTGTTCCCATCTCTGGGCTGGGGCTCCCTAGTGCTAGCTCCTTCTACTTGACGCATTCAGTGCAGAGCGGCTCGAATCTTCGACGACCGAGTCCTTTTTGATCAGCTCGATTCACTGGCGCTGCGAAGAGATGTTGCATCCCTTTGTATTTTCTTTCGCATTCACCACGGAGAGTGCTCTGAGGTATTGTTCGAATTAATCCCAGCCGCCAAACTTAACGAACGCACATCGCAGCAAAACTACCGATACCATCCACACCCTCTGGATGCTTGATGGCACAACACTGTACGTTTCACTATGAGTTTTCTTCCGCGTGCGAATTTTCTGTGGGATAGTTTACAACCGGCGATTTTTCCGAACCGATACGACTTAGGGACCTTCAAGATAAGAGCTTACGCCTTTCTGAAAGGCCGCCAATGTACATGTAATTCCTCTGGTGTTGTAGTTGTTCATGGGTGGCAGTATTCACTTACAATCAGATCAGCGGTTTGCTCGTTTGCCCCCCTCCTATTAAAAACTCCAAATTCGTAACATCCTAAAGTATAATCTTAAAAAAAATAATCATTAAGATCATTTCACAATGAACGAATATATCGCGTAATATACATACACAAAACTTATAATATACAGTAGATTTGAGAACCTCTATCTTTTTGAAGTCAGCTAACAAAAATAAAGTAAACCGATGAAGCACCCTCGAAAGGGCAATTGAAAACATTAAGTACAATAAAGTTATTATACGTTAATGTTTCAGTTATATATATATATATATATATATATATATATATATATATATATATATATATATATAAGCACTCGTCTAATACGTGGTAAAGTCACGGCAATATGGTTGCAGCACGGATTGGTCGGCTAGACTAGGAAGAACCTCGTGCATTGCTGCAACGCACAGCCTGGCAGGGTCGCTGTATTATAACGTATATATAACGACGTGTCGTCGAGACACTACTGGATTCTATGTAGCTCTATGAAATACCTTCCCTAGCTAGCGACACGATGTTTGCCGCTACGGGCCGAGCGGCAGACGACACCGTAGCCCGACCGCAGATCAGTAGTGCTGCCAATGCCCGAGCGACACGTTGAATTTTTCTCAAAAAATGAGTTTCACCGATTCCGTGGAAGAGAAATTGATATACCAGGTGGCCCAATATCCCGCACTGTCCGATGCATATCACAATATTTAAACAAATATAGGAAAGGAATTAAATATACTACATATATATATATATATATATATATATATATATATATATATATATATATAGTACCTATTTTGTTTACATAAATAGAGTACCCACATGATACTGAACCCGACTGCAGGCGGCAACAGCCCGTGTTCCAATCTGTTCCGAATGTTCTGTGGGTCATGCCGTGGGACATGTCGTGGCGTCATGTCCCTGTAGTCATGACTACAGGGACATGACGCCACGACATGTCGCACGACACGTCGCCTGCTGCTGCTGCCTTCCGTCGGCTACGGAATTGTACCTTATCCAAAATAACACCTTTATATAAAATATCGTACCAGTAGGCGAAGTATAAGATGGCTGCCCTCGACATGGCCAACAATTTAACAAGGCAAGATATCTAATACCTACTGCGATCATAACAATTAGGTTTACATGTTAAGCAATGAATATTTACGAGCTATGGAAATATAAATCCGTGAATTTTGAGTCAAAAAAGACGCACTATAATAAAAATATTTACTTATAAATATTTTTGATCATTTTCATGTTAATCTTGAAAAGCTATTGTAGTAAACGTGTTCAAAATAAAGCCTGAATTGTAGGAAATATCGGGCGAGAAACAATACATACAAACGAGCGATTGTCTTTTATTCGAAACAATCGCATTTTATTGCAACGAGCGGCGGAATTATTAAATCTAAAATAATAAACGTGCTATTATATATATATATATATATATATATATATATATATATATATATATTATACCAGCGTAAAATAGCAGCATAACGCTACTGTGTTTCGTATGGTCAGTGTAGAGAACCGGAGAATCTTTTTACTGGAAAAGAGGCATCCCATCTTAATCCTTACGGGTGACGACGCATCTGAATTTTGATTCGCAAACGAAGATAGATGAAGAT
Source organism: Parnassius glacialis (assembly GCA_033319125.1). Classification (NCBI taxonomy): domain Eukaryota; kingdom Metazoa; phylum Arthropoda; class Insecta; order Lepidoptera; family Papilionidae; genus Parnassius; species Parnassius glacialis. The sequence goes on from JAVANC010000018.1 coordinate 8,256,837, forward strand.
AGATATGATAGTGTCTATAGGCCACAGCAACCAGTTACCATCAGGTGGACTGTGTCCTCGTTTGTCACCCTTATACTGTAAACTTTTTTTAGATGTTTGTAGCCGTCTGAGCCGTGGTAGCTCAGATGGTTAGCGCTCGCTGGAAGCTTCACAGTACTCGAGTAACCCGGGTACGATCCCCGCCGGCACCAATAAAATTGTTAATTGCAATTTTAAGTGCTGATTTACCACGTGCTCGGCGGTGAAGGAAAACATCGTGAGGAAACCTGCATGTCTGAGAAATAAGAAAAAAATTATTTCGAAGACATGTGAAGTTCACCAACACGCATTAGGGCAGCGCGGTGGACAATTCCTTGCTCTAAACCCCTCTCAGAAATGAGAGGAGGCCTATGCCTAGGAGTGGGACGTAAATAGGCTGCAACTTTTGGCTCTACCACGTATATATTATTCAATAGTATACGGTAGTGTCGGTTTGCCGTCCCATTGGACTGCGAAAGTAAAGAGTTAGAGAATGCACCTTTGCGCGATCACACACACTGGTGCATTATAATCTTGTCTTACATAGATGAATAGGCTCTGTTGAGACCAGCGACCGCGACTGAAATTAGATCTTGAAGACATTATTACATGCAAATGATTATTAATTTTATGTAAGGTTTTGGACATGTATATTTAATCAAAATTATGTCACATAATTTTTTCTAAAAATGTAATATTACCCATTTTTAATGAAGAATTACATTGAAAAAGAATGCGGTACAAATACTCCTAAAGTAAATTCATTTAGAAAGTGCACACCTCAAATGCTAATTCATGGTGTTTGAGCTTTTTGTACGTAGTAGAGCCATGCTGCAGCTGTATTAGTAGTATAGTTGAAGCACGAATGGATCGGCTCGACCGGGAAAGGACCACACTCTCACAGAATACCAGCGTTAAATGGCAGCTTGACACTGCTGGTTTCGTATGGTGAGTGTAGAGAACCGGAGACCCATTTTACTGGAAAAGAGGCATTCTATCTTAGTCCTCACGGGTGACAACACACCTATATTTTGATTCTTTATTGAGGATAAATGTAGATTTCTATGGGTCACAGCAACCACTTACAATCAGGTGGACTGTATGCTCGTTTGTCACCCTATATTACCAAGTCAGGTAATAAATTCTGTCACATGTTTAATATAAAATAATTGAAACAAGTTTATTCATTATGTAACCATTTATATACCAAAATGAACTTAACAAAACATAGATTCTTATGACACTAAAGTTTATTCAAAATGACCTCCGTGATTTTGAATACAGGCCTTCAATCTGCGCGACCAGTCGTCTATCGCAGCACGAACGAGGTCCATGTCAATATCGGCGGCTGCCTTAATCAAGGTTGTATTGAGTGACTCCAAATTGGGATGAGGCTTTGAGCACGCCTTTTCCTCCAAGTGTTGCCATATCTTGTAATCTAACGAATTCAAATCTGGACTGGAGGAGGGCCAGTCTTCGTGCCGGATGAAGTCGATTTCACGCGCCGCCAGCCAGTCTTGTGTGCTCTTCGCTCTATGAGCTGGCGCCGAATCTTGTTGGAATACCCAGTGCCTGTTATTGAACATGGTATGAGAAACAGGTTCCACAACGTTCGTCAGGACTGTATTTTGATACACAACTGCATTCGTTTTTAGACCTTTCTCACAAAAATGTACCTCTGTTAAGCCCCAATAAGAAACCCCCAACCATACGATGAGCGAGGGTGGAAAATGACCTCGTTGGACACGCGGAATACGGTTGCTCGCTTCTTCACTACTGTGTGCGTACACCTTATCATTTTGTTTGTTGTAGCTCTCTTCTACGGTAAAAATTTTTTTATTCGAAAAAAGAATTGCCCGATATTTTTTCCCGCGTACCGCTTCAACAAAGCGCGGCATCTCTTAAGTCTCAGGTCCATTAGACGAGCATTCAAACGATGTCCTGTTTTTCTTCGATATGCCCGAAGCCCTAAGTCTTCATTTAACACCCTTTTCACCGTGGTTCTGCTTAACCCCATCTGAAGGGCCAACAGTTTCTGCTTACGTTTGGGATTTCTTTGAATTCGCTGCTTCACTGATGGAATCCTAACAGACCGAGGGCGAGGCAGCCGCCATCTTGGATTTACATTTCGACAACCATATCGGCTTCAACACCCTCGAAAACCATGAAAATAACACCCAAGATGAAAAAATTGATATCTATTGCAGCCGCCATCTTGGATTTACATTTCGACAGCACTATCGGCTTCACCTCTCTCGAAAACCATGAAAATGACACCCATGAAAAAAAATTTATTCCTATTGCGGCCGCCATTTTGGATTTACATTTCGGCAACCCTATCGGTTTCAACACTCGAAAACCATGAAAATGTCACCCATGACAAAAAAATTGATACTACTTACTTTTAGTACGTACTACTATTATTTATTCTGTGCTTTTAAAATATTGTAATAAAAAAATCTCTTATTATTATTATAATCAGGTATTTAAGAAATTTGGATATTCGAATATTGTGTATTTGTACAGCGATCTTTTTGAGCCGCTGCAAACATCCGAAACAATGTCCACTCACGACGGCGACTGACCAGTATATAATAGACTTGTGTAAGTAATGCGATTGTTGCATTAGGCGTCATATAACCCGACCGCGTACTGTAGCATTACACATGACTCGACCAAATCAAGCATGGCACATGACAGTCAAACATGACGCACAGCACTTTGTTCGGTGTCCGTATTATGTCGTTAATTTTCGCTATGTGTAAGCGAGAGGGAGCAAGCGGCGGTCAGCTGGTTAAGAAATAAGTGAATTTACTTAGAACCGTATTGTTCATGTATTAAGGTTAATGTTTTTTAACAACGCGGACCGCCTAGTGATCTTTAAATTATGCATCTTGTACTTTGTCTTTATTGCCCAATACTCACACGCTATTTAATTTTATGTTTTTATGATGCCGTTACGTCTCCTGCTTTCTATATCACTTTTTTGAATGTCTAAAGACAAAAAAACTATTACAATTATTATTTATTGGTTGTAGTTAAAAACTCTAATACCATGTAAATAAAAACAAAACCGTTAGATATTAAAAAAAACATAATGTAAAACAAATTAAAAAAAACACAATCACTGTAAATGAAATCGATTTTTAAGTATGCCAATATTCATAGTATTGGTCAATAATCAATATTGCAATCTATGTTTATTGTCTCATAAGCCCGGAATGCCATTTTGATTGAATAGTTCAGTAGATTGGGACAAAGTGTGAATAAAAATCGACTTTATGAATATTATAACAAAATCAAGTGTTCATTCCGGCGCAGCGAGTAGCGAGGGCATATCGTTTGACAATTGTCATATCACAACGCAAGCACATCTTCTACAACGCGAGCGTTTCATTACAATAGCCATCCTGTGTATTATCATTTCGCGCCATGTTTGGAGTCATGGTATAACGTAACATTCCTCGGTAGGAAATGTAATGTCATATTACATCACTTTAAAGCGCACTGTTTTGCGCATCTCTAGTATATAAAAAGTACTCTGTGCGTCGCACTGAGTGAGTAAACTACTCTGTGGCTTTAGCTCCCTTTACAGAATTAATTTACATACAAGGCTACGAAATCAACGAAAATTTCGCCATTTTGGAGCCGAAAAAAATTAATTATAGCTAAACAAAACAAAATTACACTGTCATTTACATTCAGTGGCTTCCCACATGATAGATGAAAATATTAAAAAATAGATTGAGTTAAACAATTGATATTTTCAAAAGTTGAGAGTGTTTACAAGCCTTCCGGACTTGATAAATCCACACCATAAGCTACAAAAACCCCTTTTTTTATTTAAAAATAGCAATTAATCGATTTAAGAAAATTATTAACAAGTTCAACAATCATTTATCTTTCTAACAATTTGCTTTTTATATCATTTACATGTATAATATGATTGCTAGATACGATTTTATTCGATAAAACGTTGGAATCTTAATTTTTAGGCGATAGTAGAACATACCTTGCGGTTTCGCTTAAGGTATGCAAAATGAGTAAAATTCTAAAAAGTATACAGTTTTATTTTCATGATCAATTCGAAATTCGAATTCAATAATTTTTTTTTGTGGCCAGCATTCTAAAAGAAAAGTTTTTACTGTGTGACAATACTTATGACCTGACTGTGTATAAAAAAAAAGCTTGATAAATGAGCGTGTTCCGACGCATATGCGTGCTTGTCGAGACATGGAGTTAAAACACCGCCAATTTCCTGACTCTTCTGTCTTGCCTGCTTCTAAAAATTTTCTGATAGATAAACTCAATAACTAACTTAAAAGTTAGTTATTGAGCTAAAGCCCTACCCCCGATTCGGACTCAGAACCACATGATCAGCAGTCCCGCTTCCGACGACTCGACTAGATGACTACTAATAAGAAACGGGAAGCAATACACCATAAGTTATTTAGCCTGTGTGTGAAACTAGATTCCAATTATGATTATGTAATGATCACGCCACAGATCATAATATTTTTTTTAATTTTTTTTATTAATGAAATGAAATAAAATATCGCTATAACAATGAATTCATTAATTTACCTGAAAACTTTTCGAAACAAAATTTCCAGGCACGTTAATTACTCACTGGGCTTCCCCTTTGAAATAAACCGCACGAAGTTAATACTGTCAAAGAGTAAATGTATTTTATTTATTTTTTATTTATTTATTTATTTACTCTTTATTGTACACCAGAAAACAAAACAAAAACGAATACAATTAAATCTAAATTAGAAAAATGTACAAAAGGCGGTCTTATCACTCTGAAAGTGATTTCTTCCAGACAACCTTAGTGTAGAGAACTGATGTAAACAATAGTTAAAAATAGAGGGGGGCGTACAAAAAAAAATAAAAATAAAAAATATGAAAATACATACAAATAAAGGCAAGTGAAGATTATGTATGATATTATATAATAGATTAAATGAAAAGAGTACAAAAAAAGGAAAAGTGATTTATCTAATAGCGTTCTAAGTAATAAGATTTAACAAGACTTTTGAAAGAATGAAGAGATTGAGCACGACGAATGTGGAGAGGTAAAGAGTTCCACAAACGTACAGCAGTTACAGTAAAGGATTTCTTAAAAAAGGAGGAAGAGTGCGAAGGAGTAGAGAGAGAAAGATTGACAGAGGATCGAAGGAACCGATTATGGGTAAGGGAAAGATACTGGAAACGGTCTTTTAAATAATGTACTTGTACAGAATTATGTAATATAAGATGTAATTGTTAAAAAATCTAATTTCGTAAGAGTAAATATACACTCAACCCCCCCCCCCCCCCCAATTGAGTGGGTGAATCCCGTGGGTGTCGTAAGATGCGATAAAGAGAAAACAACAACTCCTAATAATAAAAAAACTGTAGTTCTCAATCCTCCTAACAACTTTCGCAACTATGGTAAATACCAACAAATACACACTTATGAGGTAATTTATGGGGTAGCCCTTTTTTTACATGGGGAAATGCCTACGCATACCCGCCTCGCGGGGGCAAGCACGGGTTATGTCGGACTCGCACCGACTAAAACCCCATGGTGTTCTACCTTCGCCGCATTTTGGCCCCGCCACGGGAACGCTTTTGCACACATCCGCGGCCCCACCAGCGCCGGCCACCTCATGGCAGCGCCTTCTCGGGAGAGGAGTTGCCCAAAAGTTTAGTTTGAAGGGAATCGTGTAGCTCATCAAACTGATTTATCGGCCGATAAGTAATCGCTATAATTTGCCCACTTGCATACAATTAAGATTAAGAAATCGAATAATATCTCGTCCGATAGAAAGACTGCAGTGTGCGGTGTCTAATAATAGAGAAATATTTTTCGAAACCAATCGGTTTGGAAGTTAGGACTACTTTAGTGAATCAGACTGTTAGATGAATAAACTTTTTCTATTGTTATCGCCTTAACTAATTAAGACAAAACTTAAAAAATTTACAACAATACCATGTTATATTTTACCTACTTATTGTAACAAGGTAAAAATACTTATAATTGAAACATTAATTTAGTTTTCTCGAGTTTTTCTGCCACAAAGCTGATGTCATTAGACCTTTTCTAGACTAGAAATTAAGCTTTGCCAACTCAGACATAATAGAAAACTGAGACGAATGTCTTTAATTGACTTCTAAATCACGAAGCTATGCTAGCGATTTCATTTAAAATTTTATTTTAAAATCCACATTTTTTCAAACAAAAGTACGTAAAAATTCTTACTAATTTAAACATACAGGAAAAATTGTTATTACTCGTATATCCAATTCAATAAACAAATAATTTGACGGCTTCGTGGCGCAGTGCCTTAGCAATCAGTTCTTGCGCTGGGGGCCGCGGGTTCGAATCCCGCACGGAACAAGTATTTGTATGGCCTACAAATAATTGTTCCGGGTCTGGATGTTTGTCCTTGTGCAATTTATGTTTGTAAACTGCCTCCACGACACAGGTGAAAATCCTAGTGTTGGGGTAACGTTTTTTTAAAGAAAAAAATGGTGCGGTGTTGAGTTAAATATTTATGAAATAAAGAAAAGAAAAAAACGTATACGATATTTAGCCACATAAAATAGTAAATTGTTTTGTTTATCTTATTTTCATTTAGAGTTACCTCGTAATAAGATTAATGAAAGCATAGTATGTGTCATTAAACCTTGATCATTCCAATGTGGAGTGTAGACTTAAACCTTACTATCACTAACATAGAAGATATCCGGTTTTAGTCACTCACCATACAAAATACCGCAGAAATATAGAGTATATACATATATATTGCTATTTAATTAATTAACACAACACAAATGTTGCCTGTACTCGAATATGCAGATATTTGCTATGATGATGCCTCATAAGAACTAATGTAACGTCGTAATTTCCTTTTCAAATGAAATAAGCAACTTTTGCCTTATATTACTATACTACTAAAGGGTACTTGATAATAACCTCTGGAAATGATGTGGTCGCTACCGTGCTGTATCGAAATATTTTCATGAAATTGTATAAAATATTAAATTGTAAGTTAGTTAATTTAAAAATAATCCCGCTGAGTTTTTTGCTGTTATTTCCCAGGACATAGGTTTTTTCCTAACCAGTGGTAATAATAGTAAAAAATTACTTTCAATAAGAATAACATGTAATCTATATTGAGTAAAATTATTTTATTCTATTCACCATGCAGTGGCGGGCTTAGAGAATCTCATTTTGCATACTCAGGTTTCCAAACATGCTGCGTAAAAAAGCAGGTTTCTAGTTAAAGCCATTAAGGCGTGTTGGCACAGCCACAACAATGCTCTGCAAGCCATCGCTGTCAGCGGTACAGCATTATGCGCAAAATTTACTCGAATAAAATTATTTATTAAGTACTAACATAGATGATAAGCCTTTTTGTTAACATTTATGGATCACTATTGTCCGATGAATAAATGTTTCTATTTTATTTTATTTATAAAATATTAGAGACAAATAGAAGAAATAGAAGGATATTATATTATAAGAGACGACAAATGGAAATGAAATAGGAACTGGGAAGCAGCACCGTCGTGATAACAATTTAAATGTTAAAAAAAACCAACCCGCCTGTCAAATGAAGCTAATTTTGCTAATAGGGGAGGCCAATGTTGAAGAGTAGACTTAATAGTCTGTTAAGAATTTAAAAATGAATAAACGACTTATTAGTAAAACGCAAAACTTACATTTATGTTATATATAATATCACCTTTTAATAATCACCATATCATAATATCACAATTCAGTTGAAGGTCCAAAGATACATTAAGCAAACAGAGCGTGATAAATAGTTGTTTAACAGTTACCCTTGTTAAGCTTTGGTGTAATCCATTTGTAGTGACAAACTTAGTGATGTTCCTTGGGAATTAAGATTAAGGTAGCTTATATAAATTTAACAATAGAAAGATGAAACTAGCTTATATAAATATACGCATAAAAATTTGAGCTGTTCTGCATGATTGCATGATGATAATTTTTTTACTCGTTTGATTAGTCTTTCAAAAATAATAGGGATATTAGACAATATTTTTTTGCTTCAGGAGCCGTTTGCGTAATATTTAGTTATTATATACGTGACAATAAAAGTTAATAAGTAGTTATTTAGAACAAAAAACTTATATAAGGGTTTTAGGGCAAGGAAATGTCCGCTGCGCTAACCATCTTAGCTACCACGGCTCTTGAGAAAAATAATAATTTAAAATTAAACATTTTGTACAGACGACTTTAATATAAGCGACTTCAATAAAGGTTCTTTAAGAATAACTCAATAACCATTGGTCTGACCTTGACCACACGAGAACTATCAGCTTTCACATAAAAAAAGAATCATCGAAATCGGTTCGCCCAGTACAAAGTTATGAGGTAACACACATAAAAAAAAACATTGAGTCGATATTGAGTATCGTCTCCTTTTTGGAAGTCGGCAGAAAATAAAATTATGTGTAAATTCCTTTAAAGCGTGACAGAATTCTCAAACGATAGTAAGTAATCAACGCTGACCATAAACATCTGCAACACCTGAGGAATTGCAGTTATTTCTTGAAGGTCCGTAAGTTGTATCAATTCGTCTTAGATTACACAGCTCTAGGTGGAAGGACTTTTTTCCGCCTTGTATTGCGTCTGGGTATGTAACATCTTCTTACCTAATTCTCCCGCCAAATAACAGTGCTTGCACTGTTGTTTTCCAGCCTAAAGGTTATAGAGAGCCAGTGTAATTACACGCCATGAGACATTCCAACTTGATCCTCAAAGGTGCAACGTATGTGTAGCCTTCAGAGTTTGAAGTTGGTTGCAGAGGACATTGGACTACACTAGCCACTCATCATCAGTAAACTCTTTTGCCACTTCAGTTTTATAAAAAAACCTTATATGCTCGCCGTAAATTTCACGGTACGCGAGTGACCAGAGTTCGATACCCGCTAGGTCCATTAAAATTATTGACTCGCTGTGATTTGAGTGATGATTAGATTGCCCGACAGTCACGAAAACATTATGAGGTAACATACACGTCTGAGAAATAAAAATATTTTTAAGTCCGCCAACATATATACAATGCAGCAGCGCGAAAGACCAAATGCTCCGAAAAACCCTATTAAAAATAAAATGCCTCTGCCCAGATTTGGGACGTAAAACTGGGAGTACTCTCTATCTGTTCATAAAGTTTAACAACAAAATGTTCAGCCATTCCGAAGATTAGTTCGGACAAACAAACGGTTATTTATGTCTTAATAGATTTCAATATTGAAGACAAACACTTAATTTATTTATAGGATTAGGGTGATAAAAGAGCATACAGTCCACTTCATGGTAAGTGGTTGCTATGGCCCAAAGACATCTACATCTTCTATATCTTCGATTACGAATCAAGAGTTTAAATTTTTGAATGTTAAAAAGAAAATTGTTGAAATGAGAAATAAATTTACATGAAAGTCTAGCACATGTTAATTTATCGCTGCGTTCGTCCGTAAGAGGTACATAAGCGTGACATTGCATATATTAAAGTCATATGCTCAGCATCTTATCTTACCGTATACTTTCCAAAGAAAACTGTAAGAGAAGATTGAAAAACCTTGTTAATGCCTATACTCGCGTATTATCTTCTTTGTAGAATATGTGTCAAACCAAGGGTATAATTATTTATGTGCGATACTTGTATATTATGGGTATAATATAATTATCATCACTACAGCTTATTTAAGTCCACTGATAAACATGAGCTTTCCCGTACATGCCACGTAAGATGACAGGATCTCTAGTTCAAAAATAATTTAAGTTTTATATAAACATCGGTAAGGTCCAGGGCGAGGGTGGAATTACAGCAGAGCTTCTGAAAGCGAGTGGAAAACCAGTACTTGAAGTCTTTTAGAAATTCTTGAATTCTGTTTTTCATGGTGACACTATTCTGAAGGCGTGAAGCAGAAGTGCGTTGGCCTTGTTCTTCGAGAAAGTCATCAACGCTCTCTTGAAAAACTACATACTGATTTCCCTTCTGAGCTACGTCTACGTGTAGTTTTCGAGAGTCACTGCGAATCGTCTCACAAGCAAACTTGACGACTTCCAGCTTCCCGAACAAGCTGGTCTAAGAAATGACCTCAGCCCAGTCACCACATACATATTCTTCGGCAAATTGTACAGTAAACCGAAGAGTACAATCTGCGACTTTGTCTTGCGTATGTGGACTGCGAGAAAGCCTTTGATTTCGTCGAAATTTGGGCGGTACTGCAGTCCCTTCAGCGGTGCCAAGTTGTCTGTAGATACATCGAAGTGCTGAAGTGCTTGTACAGTAGGGCTACAATGGCTATCCGAGTACAGAACTAGAGTACGAAACCTATCCAATTGCACAGAGGTGTGAGACAGGGTGAATATTTGTTTACATGGGACACATTTTTTAATTCGCTTAATTCTTTTTTTTAAAAACGTTACCCCCACACTAGGATTTTCTCCTGTATCGTGGAGGCAGTTTACACACACAAATTGCACAAGGACAAACATCCAGACCCGGAACAATTATTTGTAGGCCATACAAATAAAAAAGAAAAAGAGCTGTGGTAGCTCAGATGTTATCGCTCGCTGTAACCCAGGTTCGATCCCCGCCGGCACCGATTAAATTGTTAATTACAATTTTAAGTGCTGATTTACCACGTGCTCGGCGGTGAAGGAAGACATCGTAAGGAAACCTGCATGTCTGAGAAATAAGAAAAACAAATATTTCGAAGACATGTGAAGTTCGCTAACACGCATTGGGGCAGCGCGGCGGACATTTCCTTGCCATAAAACCCTCTCAGAAATGAGAGAAGGCCTGTTCCCAGCAGTGGGATGTAAATAGGCTGCAACTTTACTTTACTTACTTTACATACAAATACTTGTTCCGTGCGGAATTAGAACACACGGCCCCCAGCGCAGCAACTCAAATAGTCCGACTAGGAAAGTCCAACTTCGACGAAGAAGTCAATTGACGGATTCAAATCGACTGGGCAGTGTTCGGGAGATTACGACACACCTTCTCAGGTAGGTATATCTCAAAACTTGAAAACAAGATTGTACAACCAGTGTATGTTGCCAGTGATGATTTATGGATCTGAGACGTGGTCCTTTACTGCTGGCCATAAGGAATCTCAAGAACATTCAGCAAGCTATGGAGAGGGCTAAGCTATGGGTAAACATCTGACCACATTTTACTAACCCGTAACCTGTGACAATAAGCGGGTAAATAATTATTATGCAAATTTACAATCCCACAATGCTTTTTCACGAGTTTATGCAAACAGAAGAGTATTTTGTTGTGTCGAGAATATTTTGTCGTGTATGTATGAAAGCTTGTGCTAACAGTATAAGCTTCGAGCGTATCTTTAAACCGTAATTTTTGCCAAATTACGGCAAAAATGTACTTACTTATCTTCACGCACAATCCCTGACGGGGTAGCAAGAGAGAACAGATCGCCAAGTGTCACGATCCTTACATACCTCTTTCGCTTCTTTCAGATTCATTATCTTCTTCATACATGCACATCTAGGTATCCGAGTACTCTTGACCCTCCCCTCTTCGAGCAATTTGCTCACATGGTCTTCGAAAGTTAGTCTCGATTTTCCTTGACACCTTCTAATATCAACTTTCGCGCTATATATTTTCTTCACCATTCGGTCTTCACTCATTCGCTCAACGTGCCCAAACCATCGAAGCACGCCCTTATCAATTTTTGTGATAAGGTTATCTTTCAAACCTGCCATATTGCGAATCTCTTCGTTTCGCTTTCGGTCGGCCATGGTAACGCCGCCCATTTTACGAAGAGATCGCATCTACACCGCATTCAACTTGCTTTTATGCTTCTTCTGGCATACCCAGGTTTCGCTGCCATATAACAAAGTCGGTACCAACACTGCGTTATGTATTGCAAAGCGTGCACTCTTCACTACGTCTTGTCTTTTGACTAACGCAGTCAAGGCACCATTGACTTTGTTCCTGGCAGCGACACGCCTATCCACATCTAAATAACATCTTCGATCCCGGCTAAAACACTTCTTAAGTATACAATTTCATTTACCTGTTCTAGACATTCCTGATTTACCCATATTTCACACTTCGTTCTCTCTTCGTCCCTTTCAAATACCAGAACCTTAGTTTTATTAGCATTCAAACGGAGACCTTTAATTCCACATTCTTCTTTCATACACGTGACTAATGCCTGCAGTTCTGCCTCTGATGGTGCAATAAGCACTGCATCATCAGCATACAGCAGACAATTTACTTTAATGTCACCCAATTTACACCCAAACAGCTATCTTTCAGCTTCTTTAAACAGCTGTCGAGATACAGTATGAACAGCCAGGAAGACATAACACAACCCTGTTTTACGCCCGTTTGGACGCCAAACATGGGTAACAGGTCATGCCCTATCCGCACGCAGGCTTTACAGTCATAGTAAAGTGACTGCACAGCCCTTAGCAATCGACTATACACACCATACCTTAGTAACAGTTCCCACATTTTCTTCCTTACAACCTTATCAAATAATTTCTCAAGATCCACAAAAGCACAGAAAATCTTCAGGTTAACAGCCAGAAGCTTTTCCGTGATCATACGGAGAGAAAACATTTGATCCGTGCATCCTCTTCCAGGTCTAAATCCGCATTGTGCCTCCCATAGAAATCTTTCCGATTTCTCTTGCATCCTACGTGTCAAAACCTTCGAGTAAACTTTACTTGCTAAACTGGTCAAGCTGATCGCCCGATAGCACCCGCAGTCAAAATGTGAACCTTTACCTTTATATAAAGGCACAATGACTGCGGATCGCCAATTATCCGGGACATCCCCCGTCCGCCAGCACAAATTGCACAGCAGATAAAAGCTGTCCCAGACGCGAGGCCCACCATACTTGACCATTTCAACAGTAACTCTGTCTAGTCTCGCAGCCTTACCACATTTCGAACTTGGAATCGCACGTTTAATCTCTTTCATACTGATGACCTCAGTGTCATCGAGGTCCGGGTCTGGCGTACCAGTCATGGCGTCACCCCCGGATCCCTCACTAAGATCATCACACGCATACATTTCTCTATAAAATTCGCTCCATCGCTGCATGACGTCCGATTTTTCTAAGAGGACGTCATTGGTTCTCGGTAAAAATGAATTTGAATAATTTGAAAGGTGTACCAGACTTTTTATAATTTAATGGACAATTCCAATACGGATCTATTTTATTACACACGTAGCGAACACCTAATTCTACTACAATTCTATATCTATTATTTTCTTTGGGTGGTTAAAATCCAGATTGGATTATTTTTAATCACTTGGTACCGTATAGGTTTTTGTTGGAATTTTGAAGAATATATTGAATTTCTTGAGGCAAGCGATATTTAGAACACTTATAAAACAAATATGGGTAACCATGAAAACATTTGGAAAATCTATGTTTGTTTCTTTCTTATTTCATTGATAAAATATAATTGCCACACATTTTTGTATTTAAATAATTAATACATGATTGCAAAAATATGTTTTCCTTATAATCTACTTTTTTGGTGGGGAAAATGATAACAAGTAGCTTAACAAAACAATATTGACTTTTGCTCTATATAGCAATTATATAAAACTAATCAAATAAAAATCAACTTAAATTTGCTTTCAACAATAACTAATTACAATTAAATCAAATAAAAATCAACTCAAAATCAAATAAAAATACTTTTTCACTGGCCTTATTTTGGAAATTTATTTTACTCTTATTGCTTAAATCTTATTAAACTTTAAACAATAAGAATAATAAATTTTGCATAAACAATCTTTATACTGTACTCTTTACAGACCTATCCATAGCTCGCTCAATGATCTTAAGCCATTTCATATTGTGGCCAGTATTGAAGTCCCATGTCACCACTGGCAACATACTCTGGTTATACTCGCTTGTTTTCAGGTTTTTAGGAATACATGAAAATGGAATAAATAGTTGCAAAAAGAGGTAACAGGTTGGTAGTAGCTTTTAAGCGGCAATTACTTCTTAAACCGAAACTTGTAATGGTTCACTAAAGCCATATCCAAAGTTTGGCGAATTGGTCATGATTTATTTTCCCTGTTTTCTTCACCTCCTCAAAATATTTTAGACTAGTAGAAATAATAATAAATCCGGCGAGAATGGCCAAAAGCCAATGGGTGAAAGTGCGGCGAGATTTTTTTTATTTTTTATTTTATAGACTAAGGGTGACAAACGAGCACGCAGTCCACTTGATGGTAAGTTGTTTCTGTGGCCCATAGACATTTACATCTATCATGCAGATGTGTTGTCAGCCGTGAGGACTGAAATAGAATGCCGCTTTTCCAGTAAAATGGGTCTCCGGTTCTCTACACTCACCATGCGAAACACAGCAGCAATAAGCTACTATTTTACGCTGATATTGTGTGAGAGCGTGGTCCTTCCCCGGTCGAGTCGACCCATTCGTGCTACAACTATACTACTAATACAGCTCTACCAGGTAAAAAAGTAAGTAAAAGTAGTAAACAGTAAAATCACGCGAAATACCAAATAAATTGGTTATATATGCGAGTTAAGTGGGCTGTAAGGTTTATATGATATAAATCTGATATATGCGGGAAGGACATATTATGCGATGGTTACATGTCACATCAACAGCATTACTTGCGAGTTGTCTATAATTTCACTTCAGAAAGACAAAAGGACATGCAAAAACGATTACCTCGGTCTCCAATTTCCTCGTCTTGACTTAGTTGTGAAGTATTAAAGCAGCTACAATCATATGTGGATGCGATATTTCCAATAAGCGATACGGAAAAGTTAGTACTCGTAATTAGCGATGCGATTCAATAATGGGGTCAACACAGGAACACATGGCGCAGTGACTTGCAACGAAGTGATACGTAATGGCCACCTAGATGGCTTCTTTGTTTTCTTGCGGGCGTGACAAAACTGGAGGTCATAGTCAACTCTGAAGCAATTGCGATGACCTCTGACGTACAATCACAAAGTAATTTTAATTTCACAGACAATACGATATGTTGCATGTTATTTATAACAGGTGCGAACACAGATATAAAGGTATTTCTAAGACGATTTTCTTTATTTCCTTGTACATGTTTTACAGCTATTGTGCAAATATTTACTATTTTAGTGCCGGTAGAGATCGCAATCGGGTTGCTCGTATACTATGAAATTTGAGACAAGCATCTCGCACAAGCAGTCGGTACTCAATAATATTCATAATAGCTTAAACAAAACACCCTAAACACATTTTTTTAAATTGGAAATAATAAATAGGTGTCATTGGGGACTGTCAACAGAAGTGAAATTTTAAAATTATGAAACAGTTTTTTTTTTCTTTCATAAACTCTGTTAAGTCACATAGCTGTATTTTTTAATTTATAGGATAGGGTGACAAACGAGCACACAGTTCACCTGATGGTTTGATGGTAATTGGTTGCTGTGGCCCATAGACATCTATATCTATCCTCAATAAAGAATCAAAATGCAGATGTCAGAATGTCACCCGCGAGGACTATGATGGAATATTTCTTTTCGAGTAAAAGCGTCTTCGGTTCTTCATACGTTTCAAACGAAACACAGCAGTTTTAAGCTGCTATTTTACGCTGGTATTCTGTGAGAGCGTGGTCTTTCCCCGGCCGAGCGGACCCATTCGTGCTACAACTATACTACTAATATAGCTACAGCATGACTCTACCACGTAAAAAGTATTTACATTATTACTAATGTAAGTTAATTTCAGAATTGTCGACTTACAGCTTGATAGCGCAGTGGCTGAGCATTTCGCTGCAGCACTGTAGTAGGTACTTAGGAGCCACGATACGCGGGTTAGAAATCTGCATGGAAAAAGTGTAATTCTTACATATTATAACTATTCCGAATCTTTATGTTGTGGTTCATGTGCTATTTATTTAGATAAAACATCTCCACAACGCAGGAGAAATCCTGGAAAAAATTGTGATTTAAATGAATTGTGTATAACAATTCGTACTTAGAGCATGAGTAAGAAAAAGTTAAGAAAGTGTTGGGTCATGTAGCAACCGAAGTATGTGGATTAAGAAAGAGAAAGAATGACGGTAACAATAATGCGTTTTGGTGGGTTACCGTTGCCGTTACAGTTAGATTACAGCCTATTAAACTCCAACGGTGAACATTTGCTCCCCCCATAGATTGCCTCATGGTATCAGACAGGGTTGTGTAGTTTCTCTGAGGCTGTTCAATTTGTTTATGGACAGTTGCTTAGAAAGTTTAAAATAGATGAATGTGGGTAAACAATGGGTAAGTTAGCCGTCAAATTCCACTTTTACGTAACAGATATTTTGATCAATTCAAATTTGCGTCGTAGGCAAGGTTTTGGTCAATGTTGTAATATGCGAACATAATAGTTGGCTTAGACATGTGAAAAGGATGAATGCGGAAAGGGATAAAGCAAATTCATGTTGCTGCAAAAGTGAGTGACAGAGTTAACTAGGAATACCGTGGACGGAAGGTTATCGATCAAATTATATATATCGCATATTGAAGAAGGGTATACTTAAACGTACCTCTTACCAACGAGCATGTATTTATCTTTATTTTTTTTAGAGGGGGGCACATACGAGCTTGCGGCTCACCTGGTGGTAAGTGTGGACCGCCACCCATTAACAACTATAACATCAAGGGAATCGAAGGTGTTGCCGGCCTTTTAAAAAGGAGTTGGTTTTTTTATTGAAGGTCCCTTGGTCATATCGGTCCGGGAATAATCGCTGGTGGTGGTCGATTCCACAAAATTACACAGTGGTGCACCGTTAATCATCCAGAGGGTGTGGTTGGTATTGAGCGAATAAAATTGAGCGGCTGGGATTAGTCCGAACAAATCTTCAGAACACTGCCCGTAGTAGATGCAATAAAATACGCAGTGCCAGTGAGTCAAGCCGATCGAAAGAGTGCGGTCACTCACTTTTCGAACCACACTGCGCTGCATGCGATCAAATGGAAGTAGCTGGCACTGGGGTGCCCCGACCCAGAGATATGAATATTATACCATGTGAGGCACTGAGAACTGAGTGAATTCGCAGGCGGTGCCGGCATGAAATACTGTCCCGCTCTGCTGATCACGCCAAGCTTTTTTAAAGGCCAATTTAGCCTTCTCTTATGAGTGACCACGAAACTGCACGTCACTCGATATATCGACACCAAGAATTCCGGTACTGGCTGAAGCCACAAAAGGAGTACCCTGAAATCGAGGAGATATGACAAAAGGGTTTTTTAGCGGTAAACGCGCTAAATTTGTCTTCTGGGGATTGAACTGGATTAAATTTATTCGCCCCAATCCGAGTCAACAAAGACTCGATTTCAGAAACAAGTTTGTTCCGGTACTCGGCGACGTTTTACCGAGAAAGATTGGTTCAGCCAGTGTATAAACCGCCAATGCTGTCTTCCGCATAGAAATGAATGTTTCATCTGCACTTGAAATTAAAATAAGCGAGAGAGGTGTGTTAGGATCGTGCCAAATGTACTCGTAACTCAGTAATCTCTGCCTACTCCTCTAGGTGTCAGACGTGAGAGTTTATATACTCGTATGTTTATGTTTATATGAATTAGGAACGCTCCTTGTTAGGAAAATTCAAAATTTTTATAAATTGCTGCTCCATTAAGAGCTATTATTAAAATGTTCGTTGATAACTAATAGCGCTTGTGTTTAAGGTATAAAGATAAGGCTTCATTTTATTATATTATACATCGTTTGGGAGGATAATAACTTAATATTATATTTCATTGTAATAAGGGATTAAAATGGGGTTTGTAAAATGCAAGGGTTTATTGATACCTTAATAACTAAACCAATGTGCACTGATCATTAGTTGTGAGTTGTAATGGATCGTTATGAGTAGATCGTAGCGAGAATACTAGGATCATAGTGCGTTTGCAAAATTTTAGAATATTATAAGACATAGACGTCTGGAAGGGGGTTAAACTCTGCATATGCATATACATATCAGTCCAAGCTTATAAAACAATAAGACCATGTTATTAGCTGTAATGATCCTAGTGAGTATACTAGGTCATAGTCATGAAATTATGGATAAAGTATTGTTGCAACTTTACATAGGCTGCACTAAAAGCATCGGGAATATAATATTTCCACTGTTCCTGTCATATTAAAATCTTTTTAATTGAAAATTCCTTGGTTTTAAAAATCGAATACCGTTTATTTATTTAAAAAAAAATTCTCGGTCTTGTCACAAGGTTTTGTCAAACTTGTTTAGTCGTTGAGAAAATGGAATTGACTCGAGAAAATTCAAGAGCGATGATTTGTTATGACTTTCGAAGTGGTTTAACACAAAAACAGTGTGTTGACCGGATGATTTCTGCATTTGGTGATGAAGCCCCATCCAAAACCACAATTTATCGCTGGTTTGCTGAATTTCAACGTGGACGGGTCAAGCTCAGTGATGATCCCCGTCAAGGTCGTCCAAAAACTACAGTCACCCAAGAAAACGTTGATGCTGTGCGTAAGCTGATTGAGTAAGATCGACATGCCGCGAAATTCAGGCAACTTTAGACATTGGCATGAGTTAAATACAAATAATCTTGTATGAACAATTAGGTGTAAAAAAGTTGTTTTCCCGATGGATACCACATTCGCTTTGTGAAGAGCAAAAAGCGGCTCGCGTTACTTGGTGCGTTAGAACTCTCGAATGATTCCACGCAGGATCCTCAAATATTGTATACAACATCTTATCAGGTGATGAATCCTGGGTATACGCGTACGAATTCGAAACAAAAAACCAGTCACGTGTTCGAAAATGAGTTAAAGCCAACAAAAATTGTTCGTCCACGGAGTGTTGCAAAAAAATGGTGGCCACGTTTGTCTCCAAAACCGGCCATGTCACGACTATTCCTCTTGAAGGACAAAGAATGGTTAATGCAGAATGGTACGCTAGCATTTGTTTGCCACAGGTCGTTTCTGAACTCCGTAAAGAGAACTGCAACCGCCGCATCATCCTCCATCACGATAATGCGAGTTCTCACACCGCACACAGAACAAAAGAGTTTTTAGAGCAAGAAAACATAGAATTATCTGCCGTACAGCCCCGATCTAAGCCCTAATGATTTCTATACTTTCCCTAAAATAAAGAATAAATTGCGTGGACAGAGATTTTCAGACGAACGTTTGTGGACGCCTACAAAACGGCCATTTTGGAGACCCCAACTTCCGAATGGAATGGTTGCTTCAATGATTGGTTCCATCGTATGGAAAAATGTGTCAAATTTCGCGAAGAATACTTCGAAAAGCAATAAACGTATTTTTAAATAGTAATAATGTGTCACTTCCTTGATTCCCGAAATTTTTAGTGCCGCCCTCGTACTTGGTAGAGTCACGTTGCACCCATATCATGGTTGTAGCACAAATGCGTCGGTTTGACCGGGGAAGGACTACACATTCACAGAATACCAATGTACTATAGCAGCTTACGTGTGGTGCTGTGTTTTGTGTGTCTTGGTGTAAAAAACCGGAGACCTATTTTACTAAAATTAAGATATTCCATTTTAGGCTTTGAGGTTGACAACGCATTTGCATTTTGATTCTTATTTATGGATGTAGATGTCTATGGACTACGACATTCACTTTCCATCAGGTGGACTGAGTACTCGTTAGCCACCTTCATTCTATATATTGTCCACGGTTCCTTATATTTCTGCATAATTGCAAATTATTCTGTAAGTGGGTGAAAACCCCATTACATTTAGATATACATAGATACATGCAGGTCAAGTTAGTAAAATCGTGAAGAAATAAATGCCATTAAAAACATAACTTGTAAAAAAAACGAAAAAGTTGTGAGATCCATGTAATACTAAGTCGGTTAATTTATTTAGTCCCTACTTAGGGGTCCTTCTGTCTTAAGTTATTACGTAATTAGCTAACCTAACAACATCTTATAGTGACCACATCAATACTAAAAATCTTTTATATTTTAAATATCTTTTATATTTTTAAGCATCTTTGCCATCGCATGAAAACACAATGTATCTCTCAAGTAATACATATTATATTAGATTGTTTAGTGCGATTACCAAGTCAATTTATTTATTTAAAACATAAAAGATTTTTAATATTGATATGGTCACTATAAGATGTTGTTAGGTTACCTAATTACGTAATAACTTAAGACAGAAGGACACCTAAGTAGGGACTAAATAAATTAACCGACTTAGTATTACATGGATCTCACAACTTTTACGGTAGAAGAACTGAGTTGCGAGACTTGTTTTTTGTTTTTAAAGTTATGTTTTTAATGGCATCTTATTTCTTTTTGTGGAATTATATCTAGGTACCTATCTACACCTATTATTCCATTATATTATACATATAATTATAGGTACACTGATTCATTCACTGCAAATGTAACTTTGTAATCCTATATATTTGTATGGGATTACAAAGTTGTTTATGCAGTTGATGTATCTCAAAAACTGGACAGAAATTGCAAAATATTTTAATTTTTCCTTAATTTATATACTAAACAATAACTGTATTCCAAGTTTGAAGCTTTAACATCTGCTAGAAGTGCCTTAGAGTTTTGATGATCGGTCAGTCAGTGAGTGATAAAATTAAGAAACTTTGACTAGTTATAATTCTGAAACGGCTAGTTCAAATTTAATCAAATTTGAAATATATTGAGTTTATACAATGTCTACTTGGTAACTGAAAATTCAGGCTTAGGCTTCTAGTTTTATCCAAAATGAAGTTATAGGGTTTTGAATATGGCCTGAACTGCTTCGAGAAAAGGATGGTACGGCTGTGCCGCTTTTTTGCTTGACTTGGCGCGGGCACTGCCGTGCCCCCAGATAGTTTGGAAAATCCAAATGTTTATGCCTCATTTAATTTTGATGAAAAAAATGAATTGTATTCCTGATATTTAAAATATATTATTTACGTGTTAAATTTAGCGCTCTATTATTTTTACAGTTACCGACACGGAAAAATATAATAATGTTTACAAAAATCAATCGATTACACAAAGTAAAAATTGATATAGGCTGTATGATACATTCGTCCTTTGTCTATCAAATGCTAAATATAATAAAAAATGCGAAATATATGAGAGCCCTAAAATATTTAATAGCAATAAAAGTTATAAAACTTTATAATAATTTTATTAACAAACGACGCGTACTAGGCTATTGATATGAAATAACGAGGAACCAGTTTATGTAATTCTGAATGTAATAAAAAAACTTGGTCTTGATACGTCAATTGTTTCGTCAGTTATCGTGACCAAATACTAAATCAAGATCCGGACCTCAATATAGATTTTTTTCAAACCGTCTTGTTTTTTCTAAGTAGCAATATTAAATGATTTTTTAGAAAATATAAGATGGATTAATTAGTGTTTTCTTGATTTACGGCTACTCATATTGTAGTAGAAGTGCAATATGGTTATGATAGAGGCATTTTAAGAAATTTGTTTGACCTTGACGTGTCGAGAGTAGAACACACCTATAACGCTTCGCGTTATGAGGCGTGCAATAGCATAAACTAAATTATACAAAAATACAAAAATTGTTTATCATAAAATTATCTAGAAAAGTGTCCTAATACTTTTTTCCTAACAATCACTATTCCTAGGATATCGCGATTCTAAATGTGATATGTACACATTTCCACACCGCCTGTGAGGTGGTGTACTTGGCGCGTCTTTTAACGTGGTATTCCCGGTGGTACGCCTGCGATCTACTATGACAGAGTTTTATGGGAAAGTACTGTATTTACTGCATGATGATTATTGATATTGATATTGATAAAGGTAATTGATTTAAACTGTAGTTATGATTTCTGTTAATATTTTATTCTTATTCATACTCTTTAAATTCAACTTAAACAGTCATGTCTTCTTCGATTTTTTCTTCTTCTTCCTCTTCTTCTTGTTGGGTATTCATAAGTTGTTCAACTGAAGATGAATCAGCTGTACCTAAATCGATATTACATGAATTTTCGTTTATTGGATTCAACTGAACATTCGAGCAAGACTGGCAATTAGTACACACTGGTGAACACAACAACGCTACTCTTCTACAGTCATATTTAGCATTACAACCTTTTTTCAATTGCAAAACATAGTGTTTGAGAGTTTTACGGAGCAGGTGGGAGTATAAATTGAATCGCTTCCAAAGTAGTATCTATTAATTTCCAACCCCAGTCTTCGAGGTGCAGTTGATGCAATTGACAGACCCTAGCTTTGTCTCAAATTGATAGTATAATCGATACAAGTGTTGATGAGTCAAAGTGGAGATGAACCGACGTCGGAAGAGGACAAGATACTTGTACTTGTTTTTTGTCTGTGTATTTTTTACAAAAGTTAAATATCTATCTTATATAAATATAATTAATATATTTTATATAATATCTATATTATTATAATATTTATATTATCAGAGTTATATATTTTCAACATATAAGAGACACAAATAGGCATTATATTTATATTGAGTGCCTGACTATGTATACGCGTGGCATTTGTGTGCATATCATGTAGAATATAACACCTTCAACTTTTAGAATCGCGATATCTTTGGAATGGTGACTGTTAGAAAAAACAAGTATTAAAACTATTTTTATAGATAATTATGATATATATGATCTACAATTATGGGCTATATTGTTGATACAACTTACTGTTTTAAAAAACTTAAAAAAAAACCGAAAATTATGAATTTTGACCTTGAATACATTTTATAGCAGGTGGAATCGATGGGGACTTTTGGCACTTTATTTCTGCTGGTATACCCAAGCTCTCTACCCAAATTCAACTCTGTCGGAGTTTTTGTTAGTTGGTCATTATTTTTATGTGTAATTTGACCGGACTATATATTGACTAGTTATCAGGAAGACGCTGCTGCTCGTTTCTAATTTCAGTTTCCCTCTGTCACCTCTTCCACATCTACGGGTACGATATAGGGTAGTGTTTACGCCAAATTTGGTCATATTGGCCGTCCGCCAATGGCGTTCGAGCTATCGCGTCACCCGATAATATATAGGTGAAAAAACGCACGCCAGGTGGCGCGTTGGTGTGCGGAGTCAGTCGCTCGACGCGTGGCCGAGAGGTCAGTTCCCCGCCAGACACGGCTCTGAGGGCCGTGAGGCCCCTTTTACCGAAACATTCACGGGTCCGTGTGGATCTATATAGCTAGATGAAGTGTGTGTTTTTTCGCACGTAGATATGTGAATCGTGCGATATTTGACTCATGCGGGAGTGCGGAATTGTGTACGCGCGTCAAGGAGTTGCACACTAGGATTCGAGTCGCGCATTCCTTGTTTGAGGGCTTCTCCCGGTTAATTGGCAGGATATCTTTATAATTGAATAGTCGCGTTCGTGCCTTTTTATGTTTTGTTGTCTAGTTAAATTAATTTGCGTGTCAACGAGGCGTATTTTGAATCTTGTGCGACGTGTTATTCTGTGGCCAATTTTTTTTTATAGGAGTGGGGGCAAACGAGCTTGCGGCTCACCTGTTGGTAAGTGACTACCGCCGCCCATGAACAACTGCAACACCAGGGAGGGAATTGCAGATGCGTTGCCGGCCTTTTAAAAAGGAGTACGCTCTTTTCTTGAAGGTCCCTAAGTCGTATCGGTCCGGAAAAATCGCTGATGGTAATCGATTCCACAAGGAAGTCGTGCGAGGAAGAAAACATCTTCTAAATCGCACAGTGGTGGACCGCCAATCATCCAGATGGTGTGGATGGTATCGAGAGTTCTGCCGCGATGTGCGTTCGTGAAATTTGGCGGCTGGGATTAATCCGAACAATTCCTCAGAGCACTCCCCATGGTAGATGCGAAAGAAAATGCAAAGAGATGCAACATCTCTTCGCAGCGCCAATGATTCGAGCCGATCGGAAAGGACTCGGTCGTCGACGATTCGAGCCGCTCTGCGCTGGATGCGGTCAAGTGGAAGGAGCTGGCACTGGGGAGCCCCTGCCCAGAGATGGGAACAGTATTCCATGTGAGGCCGAACCTGCGCCTTGTAAAGTTGCAGGCGGTGTGCCGGCATGAAATACTGTCCCGCTCTGCTGAGCACACCAAGCTTTTTAGAGGCCAATCTGGCCTTCTCTTCCAAGTGACCACGAAACTGCACGTCACTCGATATGTCGACGCTGAGGATTCCAATACTGGCCGAGGCAACCAGGGGAGTGCCTTGAAATTGAGGAGATACGACAAAGGGGTTCTTTTTAGCGGTAAACGCGCAAACTTGTGTCTTATGAGGATTAAACTGGACTAGATTTAATCGCCCCCAGTTCGAGACTTTGTCCAGCAAAGACTCGACTTCAGACACAAGTTTGTTTCGGTACTCGGAGACGTTTTCCCGAGAAATATTAGCACGGCCGGTGTATAGAGCATCACCAGTGCTGTCATCCGCATAGCAATGAATGTTACCAGTTAGCAACATATCATTGATATGCAGAAGAAACAGCGTTAGTGATAGCAAACAGCCTTGTAGAACACCAGCGTTAATAGGCTTGTAGTCAGAACATGCACCGTCTACAACGACCTTGATGCTCCGATCTGCAAGGAAGCTGGTGATCCAATTGCACAATATCTCGGGAAGCCCATAGGAAGGGAGCTTCGAAAGAAGCGCTTTGTGCCAAACCTGATCGAAGGCCTTCGCAATGTCCAGACTAACGGCCAACGCCTCCCCCTTGGACTCTACTGCCTCCGCCCATCTATGGGTCAGGTAGACCAGAAGATCACCAGCTGATCGACCCCGACGAAAACCGTATTGGCGGTCACTAATCAGCTGGTGATCCTCAAGGTACCGGATGAGCTGGCAGTTGATAATGGATTCCATTATTTTGGAGAACAAGGAGGTGATCGCGATTGGCCTATAGTTGGACGGGTCTGTGCGGTCGCCTTTTTTAGGGACCGGGTGGACAAAAGCTGTCTTCCATGAATTCGGGACTACGCCTTGGGAGTAGGAGTACCGGAAAAGACGCGTTAGGACCGGTGCCAACTCCGGAGCACACGTACTCAGCACAATTGGGGGGATTCCGTCAGGCCCACTCGACTTCTGGATGTCCAGGGAGAGAAGTGCTTTGCGAACCGAGCGCTGTGAGAACAGCACATCCGGCATGGAGCACTCACACCGCGGGATGGTCGGCGGTGTTTTCCCCCGCAAAAAGGGAGCCTAAAAGGTCGGCTTTGTCTTTTGCGTCATGGGCCAGTGAATCGTCCTCCCTGTGCAGAGATGGTAGTGATGGCTTACAGAAATTCCCTTGGACAGCCTTGGCGAGAGACCAGAATGCACGGGTTCCCGAAGGAAGGCGAACTAGTTTCTCGCCAATTCTGCCTATGTGCTCTGACTTTGCTTTGGCAATAACTCTTTTGAAGGACCTGGAGGCAAAGGTTTACTTCTTTTTAAGTGTGCTGGTGTTTACATCCCGAGTCGCCGAAGGCGCAGCCCAGGCTTGATAACACTCCTGCTTACTGCGTAATGCAGTTTTACAGGAGCGACCAAACCAAGGCTGAGATCTGCCTCCGATGGGTACTACAGATGATGGAATAAATAGTTACATTCCCTGTAGCACCACATCAGCGACAGAGTCAGCAACAGCGCTGGGATCATCCGGCGAGAAGCAAACCCGCCCCCATGGGTAGGATGCAAAGAAAGACCGCATTCCGTCCCAATCCGCCGACCTGTAATGCCAAACACGGTGGCAACCTGCAGAACGCAACCGCGAAGGGAGCGTGAGTGGCACTATGCTCCGGATCAGACAGTGGTCCGAAGAGCCGAGAGGGGCATCGACGGAAACCTTATATTTTGTGATAAGTGAATCCGGGACATTGAATATTAACTTGAACTACTGTCCGTTGCCATGTCGGGTATCACGTGTTCGATTCTGCGATGAGTGTGAAATTAGGCGAATTGAAGTTAGTTAAATGTACAATGAAGCTAAGAGACTGATCAGTGCCAGTGAAGAAAGAAGTGGTCCGGCGCTGGAGCTGTCTGGAGCGATGCAGCATTTTGGAGCAGCCTGAAACTCGGCTGCTGCTGGTCGCCTATGCTTGCCAAGGCCCACATATTTACACATCACTATACACGACTCTCTATCTACCATTACACACACTCACGGCCTGCCCAAGCCTTGGAGCGAGCTTGACTACTGATACAGGTAAGTACTTTTGCTTTCTAGTTAGCTCCCATATAGGTTATTGTGATATGATGTTCCACGTGGCCTATTGAGGCACGACCTGCATCTGACCGTCGAAGAAGCTGCTATGGGCCCCAGCCAAGATGATCTTTGCAAGGGCAGCTGTAGACCGTAACAAAGTGGTAGCAGAGCGTGGTTTCGTGTTCGATTCCCCGGTCGATCCCGACCGTAGTGTTTGATAAAAATTAAACAATCTTGGTTGCAGGGAGCGTTGGTTTGATTGGTTTAATTTTGTGTCTACAATCACGCCTGTCCGAAATACGTAAAAATAAAATTATTTTCTCTTGTTACTTTGTTGCTTGCTTTAGCTAATGCCACGCCCATAGGTTGCGCAAGCGGGAGTTTTCTAGAGAGATGCGTTGGATAGGTAGATGGTTATTATCACGTAATCGGATAATTATCATGGTCGTATAATAATGGTTGATTACTTATCAAAGGGTCGGTTGTCTGAGCGAGGCATTTTTGTAGATCGAAGGGGATATGTATCTTTATTGTATAGTGGTTCGTATTTAACCTAATAAATGGTAATAATATAAATCTAATCAATAGTAATTTGTATTTGTGTAATTTGTATTTAATTTGATTTGATAGGAACGATATTTTGTTACTCGTTAATTTTTTTGTATTTGTCATTTGTTAATTTGTAATTTGATTTTGAGCCGCGTAGTAATTTGTATTTAGAAGTAATCCCATCGCACGGTTAGGGCTATCGCAATGCCGTTTTGTGTCTGGTTGCGAATGGCGTTTCCTTTCAGGGCTCTCCAGGCCCTCGACTCCCACGGGCGGGGGCGCTCGGCCGCGCCCTTTGTCGGGGTTTGTTCCCCCAGGGGCGGGGGGTCGACACCCCCTCCCTCAGTGTTGAGAGGGACTTCAATGCCACTCAGCGGTCAGCTAGACCCTTCTCGCCCTCGTCACCTGAGTGGCTGCGGCTCGGGGTACTACCGTTCCCCCTTTGATGTAGGCAGCTCAGCTAGGTAGCTGCCGCCCTAGCTCCCACCACGGCCGCCTCCACTAATTCTGTGAGTCGTCAACAGCTGACATGTCGATCTGTTCTATTGTCGACGGCCTCAGTGAGGAGGTACAGCCCGAGCGTCGATTGTTTAACGGTACGCGCCTTATTTGTTCCGGGTTCACACCCGGCTTGACCTTTGCTTAGTCGTTGGGAAGAGTAGGGCTCTACGGGAGCGTTGCATTGCGCTGTTAGAGATTGTTAGATTTGGTTTTGGTCGAGTACTTAATTAACGACGCTTTAAATTAAAAATAAAAATGCTTTTGGGTTTTCCGCAAAAATTTTTATATTTGTGGTGGTTGTGAATAAAAAGGGTCAATTTAATATACTCCTTAAATACGTGTGCATATGTTTTTGTAAATATATTTGATCACTGTGTTTGTTTTTGCACGGAAAATTGAAATTGAATTATGTGCCCTTTTGAATGCTTGTTCATATGTTTTTAATTGTATTTGATTATTGCGTCTGTTTTGCTGAAAGAAGAATTTGATTCATTTGAAATTGAATGACGCGCTATTTGGAAATTTGTATTTATATTTTGTGGATGTGTTTTATCATGGTGTTTTGTTGAAGAGAAATCTGAGATTGGATAACCCTATTTGTGCCGACAGGAATAAAGAGTCATTCCTCCTTTGGTTTTCGCATTTGTAGGCATTGTCTAAGATATTTATTTGAAATGAGAAATAGGGCTGTCTCTTACGTTTATTGTTTGTTTAATTTGTCAAGTTGACCTATGTGCATCGGTGATTAATTTGGTTGAATTGATTCTGTAGTAGAACATTGATGCTTTTGAAAATTAGTTGAAATATGAGCATAAGACTAATTGTCTAACAGGTTGGCTAGTTTTGGGGATTATCAGATTGAAATCGGCTGCCGCACTATGTAGTAAATGGTTATATATGGTGGATGGCTTGATTAGGCCTACTTGTTGAAAATTCATACTAGGGACTATCTGTGCGTTTCGTTCGGCTCTCCACAGACGACGTTCATAGGGAATTTGTGGGTGCTCTCTGCACTGAAGCTTAGGAGGCCACACTGGGCCGCTTCGTATCGCGCCGCTGTTTGCCGACCTGATCCGTTCGGATTGCGGAACTAATCATAGGGGCACAGATAGGTGTTTGAAAGAGGTCGTCGGACTTCTGTCCAGTACAGGACTTGTTAAAGTGCTGCGATGCCCAGGAGGGACATCGAGTGGAGGTTGACCATCCGACTGGCCCACATTGGTACTGTCTTTTGAGGCGGTGGCTAGGGTTGCAAGATCTGATGTGGTATCTATGGTGGCCTGGTTTGGTCATAGATTCGGTCTTGCAACGTGCCGTCGCGACCTTGTCCCGATTGCCGGTTTACTCGCGGACATAAGTCCATATGTCCGGGACGGGGGTTTGTATACGCCAAATTTGGTCATATTGGCCGTCCGCCAATGGCGTTCGAGCTATCGTGTCACCCGATAATATGTAAGTGAAAAAACGCTCGCCAGGTGGCGCATTGGTGTGCCGAGTCAGTCGCTCGACGCGTGGGCGAGAGGTCAGTTCCCCGCCAGACACGGCTTTGAGGGCCGTGCGGCCCCTTTTACCGAAACATTCACGGGTCCGTGTGGATCTAGATAGCTAGATGAAGTGTGTGTTTCTTCGTCACGTAGATATGTGAATCGTGCGATATTTGACTCGTGCAGGAGTGCGGAATTGTGTACACGCGTCAAGCAGATGCACTCTAGGATTCGAGTCGCGCATTCCTTGTTTGAGGGCTTCTCCCGGTTAATTGGCAGGATATCTTTATTTGGATAGTCGCGTTCGTGCCTTTTTGTGTTTTGTTGTCTAGTTAAATTAATTTGCGTGTCAACGAGGCGTATTTTGAATCTTGTGCGACGTGTTATTCTGTGTCAAATTTATACTTTGTGATAAGTGAATTCGGGACATTGAATATGAACTTGAACTACTGTCCGTTGCCGTGTCGAGTACCACGTGTTCGATTCTGCGATGAGTGTGGAATTAGGCGAATTGAAGTTAGTTAAATGTACAATGAAGCTAAGAGACTGATCAGTGCCAGTGAAGAAAGAAGTGGTCCGGCGCTGGAGCTGTCTGGAGCGATGCAGCATTTTGGAGCAGCCTGGAACACGGCCGCTGCTGATCGTCTATGCTTGCCAAGGCCCACATATTTACCCATCACTGTACACAACTCTCTATCTACCATTACACACACTCACTGCCTGCCCAAGCCTTGGAGCGAGGTTGACTCCCGATACAGGTAAGTAATTTTGCTTTCTAGTAAGCTTCCATATAGGTTATTGTGATATGATGTTCCACGTGGCCTATTGAGGCCCGACCTGCATCTGCCCGTCGAAGAAGCTGCTATGGGCCCCAGCCAAGACGACCCTTGCAAGGGCAGCTTTGAGCCGTAACAGGTAGTGTGTGTTCTTACACTACACAGTGATACACGGTATTTAAAAAGACAACGATATAAATTAGAAAGGGAAAATGTAATAGCTGCGTAAGAGAATCCACTACTCTTTATCTGAAACAGGAGTTGGGCGGTATAGCAGCTCAAAATAATATTGAAAGTGGTTGCCAACCCAAGTGCTTAACGGCAGGAATATTTCCTAAGAGGCAGTCTATGGAGGAGGCCTGTGTTCCTCAGTGGACTTTCGGTTGGTTGTAATAAATGAACAGTCAAGTACTGTAAAAAGAGTTTGCCGTACTGTCCGTTGAATTTTTTTATAGTTACCCTATAAAAAGGTGACAAACGAGCAAACAGTCCACCAGATGATGATTGCTGTTGCCCATTGACTTCTTGACGCCGTGTAGTGGCGGTCAAGAATACCCACTACCCCATATCCTCCCGTGGGTGTCGTAAAAGGCGACAAAGGGAAACAGGCAGGAGACGGGCAGCAGCATCTTCCTGATAATAGCCAAAATTACAATAAAAAACTGCGGTTGCCAACCCGCTCGCCAAACGTGGCAACTATGGCAAATACCCCCCAATGACGAGAGTAACAAAGAGACGGCCCCCAGTCCCCGGCGGCCCCGCTATTCCTGGCTACGGTGGTGACCATGGTAACGGCGGGGCAGGGAGTGCTAAGAATCTCCGGTGGAGGTTCGGTTGCCACCTACGACGACTCGACCTGGCAACGTACAACGCACGTACCCTGAGGACTGACGAGAAGATCGTGGAGCTGGAAGAAGAGATAAACAAGTTGCGCTGGCATATTATAGGATTATCCGAAGTCCGAAGAGAGGGGGAGGACATGGTAATCCTCGAATCCGGCAACTTGCTCTATCACCGGGAGGGCGACCATCTGTCCCAAGGAGGTGTCGGATTTATCGTCCAAGTCTCTCGTTAACAACGTTGTAAAGATCGGGAGTGTGTCGACGAGGGTTGCGTACCTTATACTCAAAATCACCAAACGTTATTCGCTGAAGGTCATACAGGTTTACGCACCAACCTCGGCACACTCCAATGAGGAGGTGGAGGAAATGTATGAGGAAATCTTTAGAGCCATGCATTCCTCCAAAACCCAAAATACGGTGTTAATGGGAGACTTTAATGCAAAACTAGGCACAAGAGAGAACGGTGAGCTGAAAGTAGGGAAATTTGGAATAGGGCAAAGGAACCCAAGGGGCCAGCAGCTGGCCGACTTCATGGAGAAAGAGGGACTCTTTATGATGAACTCTTTCTTCAAGAAGCGGCCCCACAGGAAGTGGACCTGGTCGAGCCCCGACGGTTCGACAAAAAATGAGATTGACTTCATTATGACGACCAGACGACAACTGTTCAGTGATGTCTCAGTGATCGCGAGGGTGAAAACCGGCAGCGATCACCGAATGGTTAGAGGCACACTGAACCTAAATGTTAAGTTGGAGAGGTCTCGTCTGATGAAGTCAACGCTCCGTCCCCCTCGTGCTCTAATCCAAAGTTCCGAAACCTTTCAGCTCGAGTTACAAAATCGTTTTCAGTGCCTAGAAGACTGCAATGAAGTCGACGATATGAATGACAAGCTCGTGGCAACTGTCCATGCGGTCGCAGCTAAGTTCTGCAAGACCCGCCGCAGAAGAACACAAAAACTCTCCGATTACACTCTTAATCTCATGGCTGTTAGACGGGAGATGAGGCTACATTCTTCAACAGGTTTGACAGCATACAGGCAACTCAACAGACAGATCTCCAAATGCATGCGGCGAAACTTACGCAACTTCAATACAGCTCGTATTGAAGAAGCGATCGAGCGGAACCAAGGCTCCAAATTCTTTGCCAGAGATCTGTCTGCCAGAAAGAGCCAACTGTCAAAGCTGAAGATCGAATGTGGTAGCATCGTTTCCGGGGCACCCGAGATTTTGAGTGAGATTGAGAGGTTCTATGGGCAGCTGTACACGTCATCGTTGGAGCCACACGCAAGTGTGAGTAACGATCCAAGAGCGAGTCTTATTCGACACTATTCCGAAGATATGTACGCATCTGTATCTCTTGTCAAACGCACGTTTAATTTGCCAGTATCTATAGATTAACAAAAAAAAAATTACAAATACCGTCACAAACTTTTGTTAGTAAAGGTTCTCAAACTCTAAGTTATTATTTTCGTATTCGATTAAATTGGTTGTTTGTGGTAGATGTTTTGAAGAAGTGTCTAGCGCAATACAGTGTTCATCCTGTCGCAAGTATTTTGATTACCCATGTTCCGGGATAACAGAAGTGGGTTACCGCAAACTCGGGGATAGACAAGCTACATGGCGCTGTGCTTCATGCAAAGTGGGCCATTTGTCTTCTCGATCAGAATCACCTCTTCCGGAAGCGCGACAACCTACTCTGGACACTATCATGTTTGAGCTACAGAAGCTTTCATGCCAATTAACTCCTCTTCAGGAAGTCATCAATGATATTCGCACAATTAAAAATGATATCTCAGAACTACGGAAATTTAACGAAAATGTTATGGAAAAAATGGATACTTTCGAGAAACGGATACAAGCTATTGAAAATGCTAATCAAGAAATATCATCTCTAAAACTACAATTACGTAAATTGGAAGATGATGTCAACAAAAAGGATCAGTGGCTTCGGTCAAATAATGTGGAAATTAAGGGAGTTCCGTTCAAACCTGGGGAAAATTTGTTCGACATCATAGATAAATTGGGATATAAAATAACCTATCCTGTACCAAAAAATGCTGTCAACTATGTAACTAGAGTCCAGACGCGTGACACTGGATCGTCCAAGACCAAACCAATAATTGTTTCATTCACAAACAAATACATGAAGGAGGATTTCATCGCAGCATCACGTCACAGTAAACTTAATATATCAGCTGAAGATATTGGTTTGAAGGGAAAAAATCGTATCTATATAAACGATCACCTTAGTTACGCCAAAAAAATGTTATTGAATAAAACCAAAACTTTGACAAAAGAAAAAAACTACCAATACGTGTGGGTCAAACATGGAAAAATCTTTGTAGGGAAAACCGATACATCGTATGTCTACAACATCAAATCCGAATCAGATCTCGTCAAGATAAATTAATTTATATAAACATTTTTTCCTTGCTAGTCTTTATCGTTTTGCTAAATTTAATTTATATTAAATCAAAAAATATTACTCATAACAGTTTGGGAACCACCGTCTCAACTCGCCTTATCATGGTCTTTTATAGTTTCTTACTAAAACCTTTTTTGCTTATGTGTAATGTGCATGCTATTTGTGTACCTTTTACCTACTTTCAAGGGATTGCCCTACATTGTGTAATAATAAGTAAGTATGAACGCTTTTATAATAGGAAGATACTGTATAATTTCCAGATATTGTATTCCTTTTGTTTTGCATTTTTATTTAACGAATTTTTATTTATTTACCTGATGATATACTTTTACCTCTCCATAAAAGTACATTCAATTAAGAACTATGAACGTTGCTTACTACCGTCGTCTTATATTATTTTATTTTCCTCACTAAATGTACGGAAGTTTAGCGGCTTATATTACAACGATATAACAACGGTAAAACTTACAACAACAATCTCAACTTCACATTTTTTACCTTACACTAAATCACTTTCTTTAGGCTACGCCATTGAGTTTATGCTTATATTATATATTATTTTTAGTAGTATCTCCAAATTTCATATACTTTATATTATTATACATTATTATCATTTTAGACCTGTCACCAGATTGTTATGTATGAGATGCCGCTTTAAAGACCTAATATTTTTATACTTTTTGTTGATACTGCCCTATATAAAACTTCTACATGGGACCTTATATTTTGGCCTTGCGCTGATTATAATAATTACAAAATGTCCTATAATTAAACTTGTAGTTATAGCTACTGCAAGTTCAATTATAGTATTTCATTTCTTTTTCTTTATTTCTGTATTTAAGTTGTATACGTGTAAACAGTTAAAATTACCTCATTATATGTGTATTACCAGAATGTTAGAGGGCTGAGATCTAAAACTGAAAAATTTTACCGTAATGTGGCGCTCAACAACTACGACATTATTTCATTAACGGAGACGTGGTTACTTGGTGGCATATCTGATGCTGAGTTATTTGACGATCGCTACTACGTTTGGCGCCGCGACCGTGATCTCAATAAAACAAAACAATCGCGGGGTGGGGGGGTTCTTATTGCTTTACGCAAGAGAATAATCGCAAAAGGTGAACCTAAGTGGTATTCGGCGGCAGAAGATATTTGGGTTTCAATGACACTAGAATGCCCTTACTCTAAACACCCCGTAAAACTCAATATTTGCACTGTTTATCTATGCAATGAAAATATGGGCGCATGCTTCTCTGATCAAGTCTTTAATTTTTGTAATTCTCTTGAGTCAATAGTATCAGCTAATCCGAATGACAAATTCTTAATTCTAGGTGATTTTAACATGAGCTCTATTACATGGTCCCATACACTAAGTGGTATCGAGAGTTGTGGCGCCAGGGGCGAACATGTACAATATTTTATAGAAACTTTGAATTTTTGTGATCTTCAACAATTTAATACAGTTCATAATTCTTACAACCGAATACTCGACTTAGTTTTGTCGAATGACTATGTAAATGTAAATCATTGTCTAGATCCCTTAGTTTTGGAAGACCAGCATCACAAGGCTTTGACAATTTCTGTTAACTTTGATGTCCAGCCTCTGACTCGCAACAAATTGACCTCTTATTCTTACAATAAAGGTGACTATAACCAAATAAATTTAGACATTAGTTCGGTGAACTGGGATGAACTTCTTAGTAAAGGCAATGTGGATGATGCTGTCGAACTGTTTTACGAGACAATATATAATATTCGTGACAAGTATATTCCTTCTCTTATACAACGCAATAGTAAATACCCACCATGGTTTAATCATGCTATTGTCAGATTAATCAAAGAAAAGAATAAGTACCACAAGAAGTTCAAAATCTATGGAAATCTATATGATAAAATCACGTTTGAAATTTTGAGAGAAAGGATCAAACGGATCGAAAAGACACTTTACAATGAATATATTTGTCGCGTCGAAGATAGTTTAAAAAGTAATTCTAAAATATTTTGGTCGTATATACGAAACAAAAGTCGGGGTGCATCTTATCCCTCTCGTATGACTTATTCTGGTATAGCATATAACTCAGAACAAGATATTTGTAATCTTTTTGCACAATATTTTCATTCTAACTACCTTCAACCAACTGAACCAAATGAGATCTCACGCTGTACATCATCTTTCATATTAAACGATATCTCTACAATAAATATAAATTACTTTGAAGTAGAGAGGCTATTAAAGTCGCTTGATTTAAAAAAATCAGCTGGCCCTGATGGTATACCAGCTTTATTTCTAACAAAATGTGCTGAAACGTTATCTAAACCTATAACTTTTATTTTTAGAAGATCTATTAACGAGAGCTTAATGCCAGCAAGATGGAAATCCGCATTTATTACCCCCATACATAAAAAGGGTCCACAAAATATCATTGAGAATTATAGACCAATTTCAAAATTAAACCTCATTGCTAAGGTCTTTGAAAAAATTGTATACAACCAATTGTACCCGGCGATCAAACACACTATCATTCCCCAACAGCATGGCTTTCTTCAAAAAAGATCCACTACGTCCAATCTTTTGCTATTTACGGATTTCGTATCATATAATATGGATAAAGGAAATCAAATTGACGCCATATATACCGATTATAGCAAAGCATTTGATCGTATTGATCATGCTATATTAATGGAAAAGTTATCGCCAGCCGGTATAAGAGGTGACTTATTTAGATGGTTTAAATCCTATATCTCTAATAGATCACAAGCGGTAATTCTGAATGGATTTATATCATCCTGGGTGCCTGTCCCCTCCGGAGTCCCGCAAGGTTCTTTACTTGGCCCTTTGCTCTTCGTAATTTTTATTAATGATATAAGCGAATGCTTTTTGAACACAAATTTTTTACTCTTCGCTGATGATATGAAATTATATAGAATAGTAAATAATTTCGATGATGATAGATCGTTTTGTAAGTATAGCGATACTTACAAAACGATCTACTCAATTTTGACAATTGCTGTAGGCGAAATAAACTTGATATTAACGTAGAAAAATGTTTTTGTGTGTCTTTCGGGCGTAAGCGTAATATTAACACATTTAAATATACCCTTAAAGGCTCAGAATTATCCAGGTGCAATGAAATAAGGGACTTGGGTATTACCATTGACAACAAATTATTATATGACCAGCACATTGAACAAATTGTTAATAAAGCATATAAAGCTCTTGGCTTTATCATTAGATCATGTTTCAGATTCCGTCATTTAAAACCTATTAAAATTCTGTATTGTTCACTTGTTCGAAGTAATCTGGAATACGCAAGTCAAATATGGAATCCTCAGTACAATATTTACGTTAATAAAATTGAATCCATCCTAAAAAGGTTCATCAGATATGTGTGCTCAAAATTCCGCATTCCCAAAGAAAACTACGAGCTGCTGTGTGGTCGTCTTCACCTTCTCCCTCTGCAAACTAGACGTTACACAGCAGACCTGGTTTTACTATCAAAAATCGCTCAGGGCCACATAGACTGTCCAGACTTACTAAATAAATTACTCATCTCAACCCCCACTCGTTCACTACGTTGTAACAATCTCTTACACATACCTTCTTACAGCACAAACTACAGACGCAATTCCTTCTTTATAAGAGCATCTAACTCATTTAATAGACTATCTAAAGACTATGATAAGATGGACCTTTTCTGTACCAACAGTTCTGCCATTTGTAAATTAATCACCTCTAATTTCAACAACAGTCAACAATTAAATAACAATCAATAATTTTAGAAAATTAGTTTGAACTGGCAGCAAGGTGTTATTTCTTATTTATGTATGACTATTGTTTATCTACGTTAAAAACGTTAGGACTATGAGAAAGCCTTTGATTCCGTCGAAATTTGGGCGGTGCTGCAGTCCCTTCAGCGGTGCCAAGTTTACTGTCGGTATATCGAGGTGCTGAAGTGTTTGTACAGTAGAGCTACGATGGCTATCCGAGTACAGAACCAGAGTACGAAACCTATCCAATTGCAGAGAGGTGTAAGACAGGGTGACGTTATATCCCCGAAACTCTTCACCGCTGCATTGGAAGACGGTTTCAAGCTTCTGGACTGGAAAGGATGCGGAATAAACATCAATGGCGAGTATATCACTCACCTTCGATTTGCCGACGATATAGTCCTCATGGCAGAATCGCTGGAGGAACTAAGCACTATGCTCAATGACCTCAATAGTGTCTCCCAACGGATAGGTCTTAAGATGAACATGGACAAAACATAGATTATGTTTAATGTCCATGTCACACCTATGCCGGTAGTTGTTGGGAGCACTAAGCTCGAAGTTGTTGACGAGTATGTTTACCTGGGACAAATAGTCCGACTAGGTAAGTCCAACTTTGACCGAGAGGTCAATCGACGGATTCAACTCGGCTGGGCAGCGTTCGGGAAGCTACGACACATCTTCTCGTCAGAAATACCTCAAAACCTTAAAACAAAATTGTACAACCAGTGCGTGTTGCCAGTGATGACTTATGGAACTGGGACGTGGTCCTTCACTGCTGGCCGTATGAGGAAGCTCAAGGTCGCTCAGCGAGCTATGGAGAGGGCTATGCTCGGAGTTTCTCTGCGTGATAAACTTAGGAATGAGGATATCCGCAGTAGAACCAGAGTAACCGACATAGCCCAAAAGATTAGTAAGCTGAAGTGGCAGTGGGCCGGCCATATAGCTCGAAGAACCGACAACCGATGGGGAAGAAAGGTTCTCGAGTGGCAGCCTCGTACCGGTAGGCGAAGTGTAGGGCGTCCCCCCACAAGATGGAGTGACGACCTGGTAAGACATGCAGGAAGTCGATGGATGCAGGTAGCTCAGGACCGTGCTTTGTGGCATTCTTTGGGGGAGGCCTATGTTCAGCAGTGGACTTGTGAAGGGCTGTAATGATGATGATGATGATGATTGACTTCTTCATCTATCATCAATAATAATGTAATCAAAATGCAGATGCGTTATCCCAAGTAAGGAGTAAGATGGAATGTTTCGTTTCCAGTAAAAATGTCTCCGGTTCTCAACACTCACCAAACGAAACACAGCAGCGTTAAGCTGCTATTTTACCCTGTAATTATCTAATGTTGCCAAACTTCACTTATTCTTTATTTATGTTATAACAAGTAAAAGGCCAGTTACGTAGGCTTACCACTCAGGACATGTTATCTTTAAAATCACTGTTCAAAGAACATTAGATTGATATAAAATAATAAGCAAAAAGTCCAAAGTCCAAAAGTCGCATCTCAGATACTCAGCTGTCATTGTCAATTATGTTTAGATTTCACAGATATTCATGTTTCCTTAAGAGTACGTGCTTGCCAATGAAGGAAAATATGTTTGATCGACGAACACGTACTTAATCAGCACCTGAAATAAATAAGTTTGCTCACGTAATATGAAATTAGACGAGTATTTTCACACTGAATTACCACGGTTCTTACAAGTCGTATTACATTCCTTGAGTTATCAGTTATCGGGTCATTATAAGCAAGCATTTATAAGTTTTTCTATCAAGACATTTTCAGTAACAACCCAGAGTTAGGAAGTTGGCGGTGTTTCACCACCGTGCCTCGGAAAGCACGTAAAGCCGTTGGTCATGCACCTCATCTCTCTACGTTCGTGTCCGATTACCGTCCCATCAGGACTATTAGCGTATGTAAATAGAGGAGTGCACCTGTGCTTGTGCATATACTTGGGTACTATAATAATGTCCTGCGCAGATGGCTAGTCTCCATTGAGGTTGGCCGCCGTGACCGAAATTCGGTCTGGAAGACATTACATACAAGCACGGAAATAATTTCAACATTATTTTTCTTACACGAGTAAGCTTCGACTAATTACATTCTTGAAAATATTGAGATTTATTCCAATATTGTACAAGGATTTCTTTTGAAAAAGAAAATTGGCATTGAAATTAAATTTAGTCTCTGACACTCAAGAAAAAGTTTTTACATAAATTACTACTACCTTTTTGCTAATGACCACAGTAATATGAATTTTATCATTATTATAGTCAACTTTTTAAATTGAATATATTTTTAAAAACATTAATTCTACTGTAGAATTTTATATCCGTGCCAGGAAAGTGCTAAATAAATATAAATTGTATATCGACAAATACCCAGATAATTTGTAGGTCAACATCATTCTACATAGGTTGCCTCATAGGAGGGATCTTGCCAAATCTGCTTCTTTTATAGAATAAGGGTAACAAACGAGCACACAGTCCACCTGATGGTAAGTGTTTGCTGTGATTCATAGACAACTACATTTATCCTCAATAAAGTATCAAAATGCAGATGCGTCGTTACCTGTGAGGACTAAGATGGAATGCCTCTTTTCCAGTAAAAAGGGTCTACTCCGGTTCTCTACACTCACCATACGAAACACAGCACTGTCAAGATGCCATTTTACGCTGGAATTCTGTGAGAGCGTGGTCCTTCCCCGGTCGAGCCGACCCTTTCGTGCTACAACTATACTACTAATATAGCTGCAGCATGGCTCTACGACGGACGTAAATATACTCTTGGTAGGCGAGTTGATAAACTCAGTTGTTTTGAGTTAATATCAGAAAGATACTGTTGCTCTTACAATAACAACAGGATGATATTATGGAAAAGTAGATTCTCTTACGTAATTTGTTGCCTTTATTTATTTGATCCACCGACTATTAATTATAAAAGTGCCTCTGTTGCAGCAGGGTAAAGATCACACTCACGTAGGCATCATCTACAAAAGTAACCAATATTAAACTTGAGTTAATCTAATATGTTATATATAATCTGTGACGCTCTATAATAAAATAATTAATGTTTTATCGGAGAAGATTATAGTCTTATTTCACTAAGCACTTTGCTTTAATTTATTTTTATAAAGTGTTAAAAGAGCATAATAATTATAATCACAAAAGCTTGTAATAATTCTACAAACGATTTCTAATCAAAATAAAATTTTAACTTCTGAATTACATACTCGTAATCGAACATGTGTTGACGTGATTTTCCTCATTTCACATACTACCGTAAATTCAGTGAGAAGTAAATTGAAAGTTACTCGAACTACTTATGTAGATGGGTAATGATTAAATATTGTCACTAAAACACCGAATTTTCTCAATTTAAACTTTGGCTCATAGTTTGCTGAAAATTATATAGCTCACTTAAAGACTCGATTAACTAAGTAAAACTGTGATCACCGGTGGGGCAAGTATGAGGCGACAGCTTGAATACGAACAGTTGAAGGCATAATAACATTGCGAGGTTATATCTTTATATATAAATTACTTGTGCCATTGTTTGTCCGAGAGTTTGTCAGAAACTACTGAACTGATTTAAATTAAACTTTGCACAATATGTCAACTTGAGAGATATAACAGCCTAAGTGACACAATTTTTTTTTGCGATTTTCAGTTTTTTTTATAGTAAAAAGAGTTGTCTTACGGGCAGAACAACGCTCGTCTGGCCAGCTAGTCATTGTATATATTTTTTAGAATAAGAGTGTTATACGAACATCCAGTATAACCGAACCCAGTGAAACCAGTAAGCGCATGGTATGACCCATAGCCACCTACAACTTTCTTTGACTAAGAGTCAAAATAGAGATTCGTTGTCACGTCTCATGACTAGATTAAATGCCTTGTTTCCAGTAAAAAGGGTTGTCAATATACCTCACTTCCGAAATGAAACTCAGCGGCATAAAGCTGCTATTTCACGCTGCTAATCTGTAAGAACGTGGTCGTTCTCCAGTCGAACCGACCCATTCGTACGCCAACTATAATAAAGCTGCAGCACCGTTCTACTACCTTTTTACTTTCTATTACTACTATAATCTATTACGTTCTACCCACAAACGACAAACGAACTTGACAAACGAACTTACCTTATGATAAGTGGTTACTGCAGTTAATAGAAACCTACAGGTATCACATACAAGGTAGACATAAACTTATTGGAAAATTGGAAATTTGGTTATTAGTCAAAACTTGTGTGTATGTAAAAAAAATCTTATAATCATTTTATATGTAATTTTATTAATGCGCTTAGGGAATGCACAATTGGATTTACCAATAGTTTTTCTATTCTATTCTAAATAAGCAACTGATATTAGACACTGATTTAATGGTTACAAGTGTAACAAGCATAAATTTCATAAAGAAAAACACCCAGACCAGGAACAATTATTTATAGGTCATACAAAACTAGTTCCGTATGGAATTCAAACTCGAGGCCCTCAGCGCCGCAACTAATTGCTAAGCCTCTGCGCCACGGAGCCATCCTTGCTCAATTTTTTTTCCCCTTTCAATAAATTTGAACACTGGTTACGTTATGGTTTTTATTATAAATAATGAAGGATAAAACTAAGCTAAAACGATCAAGTTTTTATTTTCTTTCATTACTTAAAGTTTTGTCTTCGAAAATATTTATTTTCTTATTATTTTCGAAGACATGTGAAATTCGCAAACGCATTGGGGCAGCGTGGCGGACATTTCTTTGCCCTAAAACTATCTCAGAAATTAGAGGAGGCCTGTGCCCAGCAGTGGGATGTAAATATGCTGCAACTATACTTAAAGTTTTGTACTCATAAACGGCTTTACTGATTTTAATGAAATTTTGTGTGTGTGATTAAAGTGATTCTAAAATGGTTTAGATTCACAATTGGACTCGCTAGGTAACTAAACCCGTACTTCATACATACATACAAAATAAGAAAAACATTAATGGCATTGAAACGTTAAGTAAACGAGACGTTTAACGAACAGTAATTCCCGTAGAAAACAATATCGTTAGTTGTAAAATTCAAATTACGCTGTCGTTATCATTTTATCGGAACGTTAAACGAGAAATAACCTAATAAATTACGTAACGGTTTAATGAGGCAAAATACCTCAATTTTTGTCAGGAATATTTTTGTGTGAATAACGTTATTTTAATAACTAAAATATTATCTTATTATTTCATATTAATAATGATCACAAGCAATACCTACTGCTCCTTTGTATTGTATTGGTCCTTTGTAACTGTTGTGGAAAATGGCAAAGGGGTTATGTAAATGCTAGTTTGAACTGTAATTTACCTGAACACAACTATACTATATACCTGCATATATGAAGGAAAATTCTCCTGCTTTCAGTGCCTTTCGGGAACAACAACACATTAAGATCACTCAAGATTATTCAATTCGATAAAAAAAGGTGCGGATGAACATAACTCGATGAAAAACATACGTATGAACAAAATATATCTGGGAGTAGCAAAATGATGGGCTTAGCTCACGGCCCGCATAAAATAGCAGCTTTTACCCCCTTTTTAACCCTTTTTACTGAAAACGAGGCATTCTATTTTATTCATCAGGTTGAAAAGGCAACATCATTTTGATATACGATAGATGTAGATCTATGGGCCACAGCATCCTTTTTTTTATAGGATAAGATTGACAAACGAGCACACAGTCCACCTGATGGTAAGTGGTTGCTGCGGCCCATAGACATCTACATCTATCCTCGTTTGAGAATCAAAATGCAGATGCGTTGTCACCCGTGAGGACTAAGATGGAATGCCTCATTTCCAGTAAAAATGGCATCCGGCCACCTGCACTCACCAAGCAAAACGCAGAGGTAAGCCTCTACTTCACGCTGGTATTCTGTGAGGTCGTGGTACCACCCCGGTTCGAACCGGCCCATCCGTGCGACTGCAAAAGCTGCCGCGTGGCTCTACCACTGTTAAACACAACAACAACACAAGGACAAACATCCAGACCCGGAACAATTATTTGTAGGCCATTTTTTTTTTTTTTAGGATAAGGGTGACAAACGAGCACATAGTCCACCTGATGGTAAGTGGTTGCTGCGGCCCATAGACATCTACATCTATCCTCTATTACAAATCAAAATGTAGATGCGTTGTCACCCGTGAGGACTAAGATGGAATGCCTCATTTCCAGTAAAAAGGGCCTCCGGCCACCTGCACTCACCAAGCGAAACGCAGAGGTAAACCTCTACTTCACGCTGGTTTTCTGTGAGGTCGTGGTACCACCCCGGTTCGAGCCGGCCCATCCGTGTGACAGCAAAAGCTGCCGCGTGGCTCTACCACTGTTAAAATATACCATACAAATACTTGTTCCGTGCGGGATTCGAACCCGCGGTCCCCAGCGTAACAACTGATTGTAAGCTACTGCGCCACGGAGCCGTCTAGCCGTATGGGAAATAAATTCATTGCGAACATTAAATGTAATAATACAGGCACCAGGCCGCGCATCACAGAGCTGAGGGGAAATGTTATTAAGGCCAATATTCTCCCTGAAGCAGCAAAAGGAATGATTGACCTCCACGCGACAGAAATCGCAGAAAACTTTTTGTGACAACAGTGTTGGAAGTGTAGCAAAACAAGATAATATTTGCGTCTAACACATAAAA
Organism: Parnassius glacialis; assembly: GCA_033319125.1. Classification (NCBI taxonomy): domain Eukaryota; kingdom Metazoa; phylum Arthropoda; class Insecta; order Lepidoptera; family Papilionidae; genus Parnassius; species Parnassius glacialis. Next base: position 8,300,043 of record JAVANC010000018.1, read on the forward strand.
AGGTGAACATGGACTCTGATTTTGTGAAATTATGTCGTTTTCTGAGCTCCGTTCAGGAAAGTCTCCAGCAAAAGCTGGTCTGGAGAATCAAGTAAGTACATAAATCAAATTGTTTTAATTTTTATAGAAATACTATAAAAGTATACTCTAGTGACAAACAAATCAGCTGTAGCTAAATTGGTAAACTTACATATCCGTTTATATATCGTGTACCTAAAATATATAATATTAAAATTTATTAACTTAAACATCATAAAAATTCAATAGAACTGTGACAATTTTTTCACACGTGGCAGAGCCACACTGCAGATATATTATGGTTGTAGCACGAATGGATCGGCTCAACCATGAAAGGACCACGCTCTCGCAGAATACCAGCGTCAAATATCAGAATAATTGCTGTTGTGTTTCGTATGGTGAACGTAGAGAACCAGAGACCTTTTTACTGGAAATGAGGTATTCCATCTTAATCCACAGGGGTGATGACAGGATGACAGGGGTAAAAGTTGTGTAAATATAAATAATTGATCTTTATGTTGGGCGTGTGATGGTGACATAAGAGACTCCATTGCCTTATTTCGTTCCTGGTTATATAGGCAATATGCCAGGTTGACGCCCGGCCAGTATCTGGAAGACGTGTTTAGACGTGGTAGAGCCATGCTGCAGCTATATTACAGTTATAACATGAATGTGTCGGATCGACCGGGGAATGGTCACGCTCTAACACAATAACAGCTTAATACTTGTGTTTTGTATGGTGAGTGCAGAGAACCAGAGACCCATTTTTACTGGGAACTCGGCATTCCATCTTAGTCCTGAGGTAAAAACGTATCTGCATTTTGATTCTTAATCGAGGATAGATGTGGATGTCTATGAGCCACATCATATCATCTTACCATCAGGTGGGTTGTGTGCTCGTTTAAAAACCATATTGTATAAAAAAGGTCCCAGGTACGAAACGTCTGACTCACTCTCATAGTCCGATGGAAATGTAATCCGATATAACCTGTGAGAGAATAGGCGCAGGACCAAATACTTTACGTACTTTGCGAGATACGGGGAAGAAACACCAAGTTCAAGGTATATGAACAGTTTCAAGCTACATGGCCAGAGTTCATTGCCACTTTAGCTTACTGATCCATTGGGCTATGTCGTTTACTCTAGTTCTACTACGGATATCGTCATTACAAAGTCTATCACGCACAGAAACTCCGAGGACAGCTCTCTCCATCATAGTTCGCTGTGTGACCTTGAGTATCGTCATACGTCCAGCTGTGTCTGTCATGAGTCATGACTTAACAATAAATTACTTTTTCAAAGTTATCAAAGGTATATATAACATTGTTTTCATAATTAAACACAACGCTTCGAAGCACCACAACAAAAAAGTACTTCAACAGCTTCGATAATGCGTCGCTGTGGAGAACAAAGAGGTATTTTATTTTTATTATGAGCACTATAGGGTTCCATACAATAGGAACTGTAATAGCACAAACCAAAGGTTTTATCAAGCATAAATAGAAACCGAACAGTAAGTACTCGTAGTACTGAAGCATGATACACTTTTCTTGGTAAAAAAATAATTTTAATGAAAGTAAAAGCAGACTTCAAAGAGCGAGAAGTACTAAAATCATTTCCACATAATAGCTTCTAAAGTCGAAGCTAAAAACATAATGCATAAAAGAATTAAAGCCCTGACGTCAGAAGTTTTTACTTTTACCTTTTATTAAAAGTTTACTTTTTACCCTTTTAAATGAACTAAGAATTTTCACAAGCTCAATGTAACCCTTCCCGTAAGAGTGGAAAAATAAGAGAAGAAGTTTTTGGAAGTGGTGGAATAACTTATATGAGACTTTATATACTCCTCCCTTTTATTCGGTTTCACGATTAA
>JAVANC010000018.1:8302033-8334828 GCA_033319125.1 Parnassius glacialis
CTGCGGCCCATAGACATCTACATCTATCCTCGTTTGCGAATCAAAATGCAGATGCGTTGTCACCCGTGAGGACTAAGATGGAATGACGCTCATTTCCAGTAAAAAGGGCCTCCGGCCACCTGCACTCACCAAGCGAAGCGCAGAGGTAAACCTCTACTTCACGCTCGTATTCTGTGAGGTCGTGGTACCACCCGGTTCGAGCCGGGCCCATCCGTGCGACAACAAAACCTGCCGCGTGGCTCTACCACTGTTAAAAATAATATACGGTGCTCATAACAAAAACACAATTTTTAAAATTTTTTGTCTGTCTGTCGGTCTGTCTGTCTGTCTGTCTGTTTGTTCCGGCTAATCTCCGAAACGGCTGGACCGATTTCGACGGGACTTTCACTGGCAGATAGCTGATGTTATAAGGAGTAACTTAGGCTACTTATATTTTAGAAAAAAAAATTAGGGTTCCACGCAACATAATTAAAACCCTAAATTACACGCGGGCGAAGTCGCGGAGAACAGCTAGTAAGGAATTATTTTGATATTAAGGAGGCATTTGGTTGTTTATTTTATTATTTATTTAGATTTAGTTCAAGAGAGATTTTATTCATTAGACATGCAATTGAAATATTTAATACAAATGCTCAGCTCATTCTACTTTATTAATGCTTCATTATTAAAAATTACCTTCTCAAAAAACTGTAGATATATAAAAGCGTCGCAATGTCCATCCAATTTAAAAGTCAATGAGAATAAATCTGCATTCTAGGGTCATTCCTGTTTGCAGCTTGCTCTACTATTGTCGTTAATACTTATTTTGTGCTGTAATATTCAAATTAGAGTTCGAAACATATTTAAAAATTTTAAATAGAAAAACTTCGGTTAATGGAGTTTTCACAATTTTCAAACGCGAAACAAAACTAATTTGTTATTTTATAAACTTGCAGACTTTTGAAAATTTAATAATCAACAAATGGCGTATTTCACACTATACTGTCCCAATTTAAACACTCTATTAATTGGTAATTTACTTTTTAATTATAATTCTATAGATTTATTTATTTACATAACACTATGATGTGCAATATTTATAATTATAAAAACTAGTGTACTGCTCCGGCTTCACACGGGTGATTTCTGGACCTCGACAACAGCACTACCCACTGAATCTAATTATAGCTAAAAACCATTCAGGTGACTCTACCCCATAAAAATTTCATCAAAATCGGTCAAGCCCTTTAGTAAGAGAAGAATTACGAACACACGCACACGGGAATTTAATATATAAAAGCTAAGAACTTTACTTTTATTTTTTTACCTTTCCTCGAGATCACGAATCTTTTATCATATTATATTTCTACATCTCACATGATAAGCCTCTTGGCGTAAAGGTAATCGATCCTCGTATTACCAGGGACAACGAACAGTCGCAGAGACAGTTTCTTTAGAAACTTTACGGCGTGTGATCCCCACGGACCAATAGTCCTCCGAAATCTCTAAATATATCATCATTATCTATAACAGCACTAAGATAAGAATCATAAAATATTTTTTGGATATCAAGTAAATTTCAAATTTTAATTTTTAATATTATAAGGACTAAAAAATTTGCAAACCAAAATTTTGTGAACTAGGGCGGCGTTTCAAACGACACAGTAGTATGACCATTAAATCATACGCCAAGCATAAGAAATATAACGAATCATTCACACTAGGTTAAGACTTATGTCCAGAAATGAACTACATGGTTATAACGATACATGGTTACACAAATGGTACGCTTTGCCAGTTCTAGTCTATTACGTTGAAATTTGTAAAAATACTGTACGAATAAAGCTCCTTTCCAGCCTAGGAATCTATCTTAATAGTTGTTACCATCCTCTTGTTCACCACTATTGTGTTCCCGTTTGGAAAGTTATAGGGCAGGTATAATTATAAGTTGTAAGACGTTATATCTTAGTCTGTTGCCACACTCTGGCCTCTCTCAACAAAAGGTATGAAATAAGCGCGTCGTAACTACCTACCTCGCCCTCTTACACAGGTTCTTTGTAAGTGAACGGTGCCATTGTGTGTGAGCGAATTAAAATACTGCACAAATTTAAGTCTCTCCGCTAAGAGCAAAAGTGTCTAGTGAAATCCAGATGGGGTTGAGGTAAGTCGCATCAACTGGTCGTGCATACTTGGCACTATTATATATTCTGTGTTTAGAAACATGACAACTTACATACGTACTGTAGTCTTCTTTGTTAAACACTTAAGCTACAAGTATCTACTTTCCAATACGTGGTATAACCACGCTGCAACTATATTATAGTTGTAGCACGAATGGATCGGCTCGACCGGGGAAGGGCCACGCTCTCACAGAATACCAGCGTCAAATAGCATCTTAATGCTACTGTATTTCGTATGGTGAGTGTAGAGAACCGGAAACGCTTTTCACTGGAAACGAAGCATTCTATCGTAGTCTTTAGGGGTAATAAACATATGCATTTTGATTCTTAATCAAAGATAAATGTAGATTTCTATAGGCCACAGCATCCACTTACCATCAGGTGGACCATGTGCTCGTTTGTCACCCCCATTCTTTAAAAAAAGAAAACTATAAGCACGTTTATAGTATTTCTTTCAATTATAAGTTTGCATAACAAACGAGCAGTGTAATGATGGTAAGCGGCTACTGCGAGGCATAGATACAAATACAAATACAATTCTTTATTTGCAAGAAACAGAGTTGACAGGGTGTTAAGTTAAATATAGTGTACATGTGTTTAGTCTGCTCGCAGACGTGCAAATATTTAGGTACATAATACAAAAAAAAAACTATCTGTAAGTGGATCACATAAATCATTGAACTAATTTTTCCATTCTAAATATTCTTTTAGGCTATAGAAACAATAATCCAATAACCATTTTGTTAAATTATTTTTAAAAGAGACTCCTTCTTTTTCTTTTAAATTCTTAGGTAAATGTGTTATACAATAAAATACTCATGTTATATACATTTCTCTTATACATATTTTTATGACAGGGAGGTTGATATATTAGGTCTGCATATTTACTTCTTAAACGCCTTGTTGTAGTATCTTGGCGGGTTTTAAAATACTTAGGGAATGATTTGACAAAAAGACAGGCTTCTTTGATATATAAACAAGGTAATATAAAAATATTATATTTTTTTAAATAAGGTTTACAACTATCTAAATACCAAATGTTGCTTAAGGCACGGATGCATCGTTTTTGAACTAAAAGTGCTCTTTCTACCTCAACAGAGTTACCCCAAAGCAAAATCCCATAACTAAGCACTGATGATACGTAGCCATGGTACGCGGTGAGGGCAGCCTCAACTGATATATTTTGCCTAACACTTTTTAAAGCAAAAGCGAATCGTTGAAGCTATTTACAAACGATACCAATATGCTCCTTCCAGTTCAGATGTGTATCAATATTTACTCCTAAGAATTTATAGTTGTCTACTTCATCAATTTTGTTATTGTCGTATAGAATATTAAAGTGTTGTTTAGATGACCTGTGTGACCTAAATTGCATAATCTTCGTTTTTTGTAGATTGACCCTTAAATCATGAGCCTCTAACCATTCTATGATATTTGTTAGTGCCGTATTTGCAAGCGAATCTAATGAATTATTACCATCAATTTTAACTATTATAGTAGTATCGTCTACAAAAAGGATACATTTGTGTGAAGTGGCATTGGGAAGGTCATTAACATACAATAGAAATAATAAAGGACCGAGTATACTACCCTGTGGTACGCCTGTTTTTTTATACAATAATTGAGAACGATGAGTTTCTGTATTCTTGATTAAAGATCAAAATGGAGGTGTGTTGTCACCCCTGAGTACAAAGATGGAATGTGTCATTACCAGTAAATAGGATATCCTGTCCTTGTCTATCACTTCAAAGAACACAAAAGCATTATGCGCGCTATTTCACGCATTGGTATTCCTTGCAAACGTGGTCCTTTCTCTGTCTGGCTAACCCATTCTTACTTTTTTAAGGGAACTAGGTTGAAAATCGAGAATATAGTTCGCCTGAGGGTAAATGGATCTGGCCTCTTATTGGAATTATAATGCAGAATACGTTGTCATCCTTGATGACTAGGAGCGAATGCCTCGTCTCCAGCAAACGGGCTCCCCGATACTCTACACCAAACATACAAAACACAGAAGTATTAATTTGCTACCTACTACAAATTTTATTAAAATTTTAATTACAATAAAACCATGTTTAACGTGAAACAAGTTTATCATTCTATTTATTTTAGTCTGGACAACGAGTTCTAAAATTTAAATAATCACAATGTATTTTCCAGCCTAAAGCCTGCTTATACGCTACTAATACTGGAACATTACTAATATTATGACAGCTGTAATTAAAACTAATCCGATCTGGACAAGGTAATATATTTCAACCGAGGGGGATTATGATGGCCGATGTTTTCATTTAATCCCTGTAATAATACCCAATGTTTTTAAATATATGGTCTATTGTCTAGACAACGTTTGTTATTATATTTAATAACATTTAATGAAATTATAATATGGTTTAGATCTCCTATCATTTAAACTTTAAAATGACATTATATACATAAAATAATATCATCATATTATTATTAGAGGCCCATTAACGCTTGCTACTAAAAATAGGTTGCCTTTTAGGTTTGAGTTATATGTACATACTACGTACTAGAGAAGCCATTCCGAACATTGACTATGTTTAACTGAACTGTACTGCAATCCATACAAAATAAGTATTGCGTAAATTGAAGATTTGTGAATTCCATAAAATAATCGTTATTATATTTTATTTAGAAATATGTTTGTTTAGAATTTAGATTAAATGCAGATATTTTATATTAAATCCTTATATTTATTTTATATTAATATCTATTTCTTACCGTGTATCTCTTGCCGTGTAGTGGCGGTCAAGAAAATCCACTACCCCATATCCTCCCGTGGGTGTCGTAAAAAGGCGACAAAGGGAAACAGGCGGGAGATGGGCAGCAGCATCTTCCTGATGATAGCCGAAAGTACAATAAAAAAACTGCGGTTGCCAACCCGCTCGCCAACGTGGCAACTATTGCAAATACCCCCCAATGATGAAAACAACAAACAGACGGCCCCTAGTCCCCGGCGGCCCCGCTATTCCTGGCTACGGTGGCGACCATGGTAACGGCGGGGCAGGGGGTGCTAAGAATCTCCGGTGGAGGTTCGGTTGCCACCTACGACGACTCGACCTGGCAACGTACAACGCACGTACCCTGAGGACTGACGAGAAGATCGTGGAGCTGAAAGAAGAGATAGACAAGTTGCGCTGGCATATTATAGGATTATCCGAAGTCCGAAGAGAGGGGGAGGACACGGTAATCCTCGAATCCGGCAACTTGCTCTATCACTGGGAGGGCGACCATCTGTCCCAAGGAGGTGTCGGATTTATCGTCCACAAGTCTCTCGTTAACAACGTTGTAAAGATCGGGAGTGTGTCGACGAGGGTTGCGTACCTTATACTCAGAATCACAAAGCGGTATTCGCTGAAGGTCATACAGGTTTACGCACCAACCTCGGCACACCCCGATGAGGAGGTGAAGGAAATGTATGAGGATATCTCTAGAGCCATGCATTCCTCCAAAACCCAATATACGGTGTTAATGGGAGACTTCAATGCAAAACTAGGCACAAGAGAGAACGGTGAGCTGAAAGTAGGGAAATTTGGAATAGGGCAACGGAACCCAAGGGGCCAGCAGCTGGCCGACTTCATGGAGAAAGAGGGACTCTTTATAATGAACTCTTTCTTCAAGAAGCGGCCCCACAGGAAGTGGACCTGGTCGAGCCCCGACGGTTCGACAAAAAATGAGATTGACTTCATTATGACGACCAGACGACAACTGTTCAGTGATGTCTCAGTGATCGCGAGGGTAAAAACCGGCAGCAATCACCGAATGGTTAGAGGCACACTGAATCTAAATGTTAAGTTGGAGAGGTCTCGTCTGATGAAGTCAACGCTCCGTCCCCCTCGTGCTCTAATCCAAAGTCCCGAAACCTTTCAGCTCGAGTTAGAAAACCGTTTTCAGTGCCTAGTACACTGCAATGAAGTGGACGATATGAATGACAAGCTCGTGGAAACTGTCCATGCGGTCGGAGCTAAGTTCTGCAAGACCCGCCGCAGAAGAACACAAAAACTCTCCGATCACAATTCTAATCTCATGGCTGTTCGACGGGAGATGAAGCTACATTCTTCAACAGATTTGACAGCATACAGGCAACTGAACAGACAGATCTCTAAATGCATGCGGCGAGACTTACGCAACTTCAATACAGCTCGTATTGAAGAAGCGATCGAGCGGAACCAAGGCTCCAAAGTCTTTGCCAGAGATCTATCTGCCAGAAAGAGCCAACTGTCAAAGCTGAAGACCGAGTGTGGCAGCATCGTTTCCGGGGCACCTGAGATTTTGAGTGAGATTGAGAGGTTCTATGGGCAGCTGTACACGTCATCGTTGGAGCCACACGCAAGTGTGAGTAACGATCCAAGAGCGAGTCTTATTCGACACTATTCCGAAGATATCCCGGACGTCAGTCTGAGCGAGATTAGAATGGCTCTCCAGGACTTTAAAAACGGCAAGGCCCCAGGCGAGGATGGAATTACAGCGGAGCTTCTGAAAGCGGGTGGAAGACCGGTACTTGAAGTCCTTCAGAGGCTCTTTAATTCCGTCCTCCATGGTGGCATTACACCGGAGGCGTGGAGCAGAAGTGCGGTGGTCTTGTTCTTCAAGAAAGGTGACAACGCTCTCTTGAAGAACTACAGACCGATTTCCCTTCTGAGCCGCGTCTACGTGCTGTTTTCGAGAGTCATTACGAATCGTCTCGCGCGCAGACTTGACGACTTCCAGCCTCCCGAACAAGCCGGTTTCCGAAAGGGCTTTAGCACCATAGACCACATACATACCCTACGGCAAATTGTACAGAAGTCCGAAGAGTACAATTTGCCACTATGTCTGGCGTATGTGGACTATGAGAAAGCCTTTGATTCCGTCGAAATTTGGGCGGTGCTGCAGTCCCTTCAGCGGTGCCAAGTTGACTGTCGGTATATCGAAGTGCTGAAGTGTTTGTACAGTAGAGCTACGATGGCTATCCGAGTACAGAACCAGAGTACGAAACCTATCCAATTGCAGAGAGGTGTAAGACAGGGTGACGTTATATCCCCGAAACTCTTCACCGCTGCATTGGAAGACGTTTTCAAGCTTCTGGACTGGAAAGGATACGGAATAAACATCAATGGCGAGTACATCACTCACCTTGGATTTGCCGACGATATAGTCCTCATGGCAGAATCGCTGGAGGAACTAAGCACTATGCTCAATGACCTCAATAGTGTCTCCCAACGGATATGTCTTAAGATGAACATGGACAAAACAAAGATTATGTTTAATGTCCATGCCACACCTATGCCGGTAGTTGTTGGGAGCACTAAGCTCGAAGTTGTTGACGAGTATGTTTACCTGGGACAAATAGTCCAACTAGGTAAGTCCAATTTCGACCGAGAGGTCAATCGACGGATTCAACTCGGCTGGGCAGCGTTCGGGAAGCTACGACACATCTTCTCGTCAGAAATACCTCAAAACCTTAAAACAAAATTGTACAACCAGTGCGTGTTGCCAGTGATGACTTACGGAACTGAGACGTGGTCCTTCACTGCTGGCCGTATGAGGAAGCTCAAGGTCGCTCAGCGAGCTATGGAGAGGGCTATGCTCGGAGTTTCACTGCGTGATAAACTTAGGAATGAGGATATCCGCAGTAGAACCAGAGTAACCGACATAGCCCAATGGATTAGTAAGCTGAAGTGGCAGTGGGCCGGCCATATAGCTCGAAGAACCGACAACCGATGGGGAAGAAAGGTTCTCGAGTGGCAGCCTCGTACCGGTAGGCGAAGTGTAGGGCGTCCCCCCACAAGATGGAGTGACGACCTGGTAAGACATGCAGGAAGTCGATGGATGCAGGTGGCTCAGGACCGTGCTTTATGGCATTCTTTGGGGGAGGCCTATGTTCAGCAGTGGACTTGTGAAGGGCTGTAATGATGATGATGATGAATATCTATTTTATATCAAATAAAAGTATTCGCGCATGCGCGACTACTACTCCCGCGCATGCGCGAAGACATAGAGTAGGACACAGTTTTTGTTTGGAATGGCTTCTCTAGTACGTAGTACATATAACTCAATACCTTTTAGATTGCTTCATAGTAGTGAAACTTATCATAATCGCAACGCTTGGCAGGCGTGTTGGCAAAACGCAGTTTTATATTTTCTAGATATCATTAGGAAGACACTAATGCCCTTCATCACATTTGATGCCCTCTATCTTCTCTTACGACATCCACATGACTATATGGGGTAGTGGATATTTTTACACCGTCACTACACTGTTGATAAACTATAAAGATACTCCATATCATACCGTGGTGTTTCAACAGGGAAATGAGGAAATGGACAGCATTAACTTAATTTAACAACACCTTTACTAATGTTAAAGACTCGCTGTCCGCGGTGCAATAAAATGTGAAAACAGGTGGTGGTCGAGCCATGCTGCTGCTATATTATGGTTGTAACTCGAATGGGTCGGCTCGACCGGGGAAGGACCATGCTCTTACGGAATACCAGCGTAAAATAGCAGCTCAATTCTGCTGTGTTTCGTCTGGTGAATATAGAGACACGGTGGTAGAGCCATGCAGCAGTTTTTGCTGTTGCACGTATGGGCCGGCTCGAACCGGGTTAGTACCACGACCTCACAGAATACCGGCGTGAAGTAGAAGCTCTGCTTCTGCGCTTCGTCTGGTGAGTGCAGGTGGCCGGAGGCCCAATCCCCCCCCCCCCATCAACATGGTAGCGGAATTACACAATAGACTACCCCAGGAGGGTACCAGTACCCCTGGAGAATCCCTCGCTGAGCATCCACGACCATGTTATTCCAATCCTGAGCGTGGGTGCTCAGGCTGCCCCGCGTATTCTGGGGGGGGCAAAATTCCGCTCAAAAACATAACTGCTCGGGGTAAACAGAGCAACAATACCAAGGCGACCCCTGCCACGCTATCCGTGAATTTCTGCAACATCAGGGGACTTAACTCTAACCTAAACGCCGTCCACTACCATCTCGAGACGGCGAAGCCGGCCTTGCTCTTCCTGACCGAGACGCAGGTTTCCTCTCCGGCTGATATTTCGTATCTCTCCTACCCTGGGTACAAATTGGAGCACTCCTTTGTGCCTCGGGCTGGAGTTTGCGTGTATGTCAGAGAGGACATCTGTTCTCGACGCCTCGGCAGTCTTGAAGGTTCGGACCTGTCCATCCTTTGGCTACGCGTAGACAGCGACGACCATCCGCGCGTCTACGGGTGCCTCTATAGGTCCCATAGCGGTAATGCCGAAACAGACCGACTCATCGACCACGTCCAAATGGCTACAGATTCCTTGCTACAACAGGTCCCACCCGCTGAGATCGTGATCCTTGGCGATTTTAACGCCCACCATGCCGAATGGCTCGGTTCACGTTTAACCGATCATGCGGGGAGATCTGTTTATAACTTTGCCTTGGCATATGGTCTGACACAACTGGTTACTTCGCCTACGCGGATTCCAGATGTGGAGGATCATACACCTTCCCTGTTGGACCTTCTGCTGACCTCTCATCCGGACGGATATCAGGTTTCCGTCGATGCCCCTCTCGGCTCTTCGGACCACTGTTTGATCCGGAGTATGGTGCCACTCACGCTCCCTTCGCGGTTGCGTTCTGCAGGTTGCCGCCGTGTTTGGCATTACAGGTCGGCGGATTGGGACGGAATGCGGTCTTTCTTTGCATCCTACCCATGGGGGCGGGTTTGCTTCTCGCCGGATGATCCCAGCGCTGTTGCTGACTCTGTCACTGATGTGGTGCTACAGGGAATGGAACTATTTATTCCATCATCTGTGGTACCCATCGGAGGCAGATCTCAGCCTTGGTTTGGTCGCTCCTGTAAAACTGCATTACGCAGTAAGCAGGAGTGTTATCAAGCCTGGGCTGCGGCTTCGGCGACTCGGGATGTAAACACCAGCACACTTAAAAAGAAGTATAACTTCGCCTCCAGGTCCTTCAAAAGAGTTATTGCCAAGGCAAAGTCAGAGCACATAGGCAGAATTGGCGAGAAACTAGTTCGCCTTCCTTCGGGAACCCGTGCATTCTGGTCTCTCGCCAAGGCTGTCCAAGGGAATTTCTGTAAGCCATCACTACCATCTCTGCACAGGGAGGACGACTCACTGGCCCATGACGCAAAAGACAAAGCCGACCTTTTAGGCTCCCTTTTTGCGTCCAACTCGACTCTTGATGACGGGGGGAAAACACCGCCGACCATCCCGCGGTGTGAGTGCTCTATGCCGGATGTGCTGTTCTCACAGCGCTCGGTTCGCAAAGCACTTCTCTCCCTGGACATCCAGAAGTCGAGTGGGCCTGACGGAATCCCCCCAATTGTGCTGAGGACGTGTGCTCCGGAGTTGGCACCGGTCCTAACGCGTCTTTTTCGGTACTCCTACTCCCAAGGCGTAGTCCCGAATTCATGGAAGACAGCTTTTGTCCACCCGATCCCTAAAAAAGGCGACCGCTCAGACCCGTCCAACTATAGGCCTATCGCGATCACCTCCTTGTTCTCCAAAATAATGGAATCCATTATCAACTGCCAGCTCATCCGGTACCTTGAGGATCACCAGCTGATTAGTGACCGCCAATACGGTTTTCGTGGGGGTCGATCAGCTGGTGATCTTCTGGTCTACCTGACCCATAGATGGGCGGAGGCAGTAGAGTCCAAGGGGGAGGCGTTGGCCGTTAGTCTGGACATTGCGAAGGCCTTCGATCGGGTTTGGCACAAAGCGCTTCTCTCGAAGCTCCCTTCCTATGGGCTTCCCGAGAAATTGTGCAATTGGATCACCAGCTTCCTTGCAGATCGGAGCATCAAGGTTGTTGTAGACGGTGCATGTTCTGACTACAAGCCTATTAACGCTGGTGTTCCACAAGGCTGTGTGCTATCACCAACGCTGTTTCTTCTGCATATCAATGATATGTTGCTAACTGGTAACATTCATTGACATGCGGATGACAGCACTGGTGATGCTATAGAGCATCACCAGTGCTGTCATCCGCATGTCAATAGTGTATAGACACCGGCCGTGCTAATATTTCTCGGGAAAACGTCTCCGAGTACCGGAACAAACTTGTGTCTGAAGTCGAGTCTTTGCTGGACAAAGTCTCGAACTGGGGGCGACTAAATCTAGTCCAGTTTAATCCTCAGAAGACACAAGTTTGCGCGTTTACCGCTAAAAAGAACCCCTTTGTCGTATCTCCTCAGTTTCAAGGCACTCCCCTGGTTGCCTCAGCCAGTATCGGAATCCTCGGCGTCGACATATCGAGTGACGTGCAGTTTCGTGGTCATTTGGAAGAGAAGGCCAAATTGGCCTCTAAAAAGCTTGGCGTGCTCAGCAGAGCGGGACAGTATTTTATGCCGGCACACCGCCTGCAACTTTACAAGGCGCAGGTTCGGCCTCACATGGAATACTGTTCCCATCTCTGGGCAGGGGCTCCCCAGTGCCAGCTCCTTCCACTTGACCGCATCCAGCGCAGAGCGGCTCGAATCGTCGACGACCGAGTTCTTTCCGATCGGCTCGACTCATTGGCGCTGCGAAGAGATGTTGCATCTCTTTGCATTTTCTTTCGCATCTACCATGGGGAGTGCTCTGAGGAATTGTTCGGATTAATCCCAGCCGCCAAATTTCACGAACGCACATCGCGGCAGAACTCCCGATACCATCCACACCATCTGGATGATTGGCGGTCCACCACTGTGCGATTTAGAAGATGTTTTCTTCCTCGCACGACTTCCTTGTGGAATCGATTACCATCAGCGATTTTTCCGGACCGATACGACTTAGGGACCTTCAAGAAAAGAGCGTACTCCTTTTTAAAAGGCCGGCAACGCATCTGCAATTCCCTCCCTGGTGTTGCAGTTGTTCATGGGCGGCGGTAGTCACTTACCATCAGGTGAGCCGCATGCTCGTTTGCCCCCTCTACTATAAAAAAAAAAAAAAAAAGAGAACTGGAAACTTTTTTTACTAGAAACGGGACATTCCATCTTAGTCCTTAGGGGTGGCAACCTAGATTTCTATGAATGGGCCACAGCAACCACTTACCATCAGGTTGACTATGTGCTCGTTTGTCACTCTTATGTTTTAAAAATGCAATATCCCAGTCACCTTTTTATGACAAGCTAGGCAAGCACAGTTGGCTTATGCTTTTTTAAATTTGGTAAAAAATTAATAAAATTATGTGTCTCATCTAGTTCGAAGAGCACTTCCTGCCCTCCCTCAATTCATTCACTATCCCGGTCACCACTAATCCCAGCACCACTAATCGGAAAAGGACACACCACGGTCAATAATACGAGACGTGTTTCGCCTCTACACGAGGCATCCTCAGGTGAAGTAGACTCTGCGGTGACTGACTGTTAAGTGACTTGAGTCATTTAGGGGATATAAGCAAAGTATTTTTATAAACTTTTTTATATTGGAATTCCTCAAAGTAACGCCTAATTCAGTAAATAACAATAACAATAACAGTGGTAGAGCCACGCGGCAGCTTTTGCTGTCGCACGGATGGGCCGGCTCGAACCGGGGTGGTACCACGACCTCACAGAATACCAGCGTGAAGTAGAGGTTTACCTCTGCATTTCGCTTGGTGAGTGCAGGTGGCCGGAGGCCCTTTTTACTGGAAATGAGGCATTCCATCTTAGTCCTCACGGGTGACAACGCATCTGCATTTTGATTCGCAAACGAGGATAGATGTAGATGTCTATGGGCCGCAGCAACCACTTACCATCAGGTGGACTGTGTGCTCGTTTGACACCCTTATACTATAAAAAAAAATAATTATTATTATTTACTGTTTATAACATGTTCCCCATAAACATAAGACCTTTAAGTCACTGACCAAAAAGGTCAAACAGATTTCAATTCTGAACATAATATATGCATTAAGGTAATATATGTACATATAACTAGAACTAGATATAAGTGTGTACAGTAGACGATTATTAAATAAAAAAACAATATTTGTCGGTCTCCACCTTCCTACCCACCCTGAAATCGATAGGTTTTTTAACAGTGTAAAATGTTCCTGTATATGTTGGAAACTAGTAACACATGGGTCTGATCTTGTAATAATACATTAAATAAATACTTCTATTACAATTTACAATATTCAAAGCTAACAGGTTACTATTTCTCCGGGGAAATTTGTATCCTGGATATTGTATCCTAACACTTCAAAGGAACGCCTTTATTTGGAATGAGTCTTCAGCAAATTAAAAAACAGAAACAGAGCAGAAAGTTTTTTATTAAATATAGATTATAAATAATACTTATTGAAAGTCACTATTTTGTGTAATTTATCACTGGTTCGGAAAAAATCTCTGTACTGGGAAGAACCAGCAATAAACCCAGCGGGACTTATTTGGATAAAAAATAATAGCTTATAATCATATATATGTAACATAATTAACTACACTTGGATATTCTTACACCACCACTAGACTCCCACTACCCCATATCGTCCCGTGGGTGTCGACAAAGGGAAACTAAAACAGGAGATGAACAGCAGCATCTTCCGGATAACAGCTGAATAAAAATAAAAACTGCGGTTTTTTTATAGGATAAAGGTGAAAAACGAGCACACAGTCCACCTGATGGTAAGTGGTTGCTGCGGTCCATAGACATCTACATCTATCCTCTGTTACAAATCAAAATGTAGATGCGTTGTCACCCGTGAGGACTAAGATGGAATGCCTCATTTCCAGTAAAAAGGGCCTCCGGCCTCCTGCACTCACCAAGCGAAACGCAGAGGTAAACCTCTACTTCACGCTGTTTTCTGTGAGGTCGTGGTACCACCCCGGTTCGAGCTGGCCCATCCGTGCGACAGCAAAAGCTGCCGCGTGGCTCTACCACTGTTAAAAATGATGTATTAAAAACATTTCCAACTACACATTGCAACATACAATCTCAGAACCTTATCGTCACCCGATCGCTTATAGAACTAGAAGAATCAATAAAAGATATCAAGTATGACATAAATGGATTTCGGAACAAAGCGGACAAGTAATAAAATAGAAGAACACGAGAAATTTACATTATGGTACTCCAAACAAATACGGAGTAGGCTTTATAATAAACAAATCACATAAGAACAATACAGAGGACTATTAAGAGCTTTGCAAAATTACGTGTGATACGAATGAAAAAAATGTTCCACTTTAAAGTGATGTTCTTTGTAAATTTATTTAATCTTTATGTTGTACTTTTGTTAGAAAGGTAATTAAAATTGTCGCAAAGTTTCTCTTTTCTATCGAGCTGTTTGAGGATTCGGGGAACAGAGCATTTGTTTAAAGCTTATAAATGGGGATTCAATTCAAAGGATTATTACAGTAAGTGTTCAATATTTTAATTTTATGAAATTGAAATCTTTTTCGATAAACGTGGCGTAAAATTACCAAATCTTATTTAATAATTGTAAACAGTACATAAACGTTATTACTAAATAATATTATAAAACGCTCAGTATATTTTCAGTATGCTTCTCGTCTAATTACTCTGTCATAAATTGGCACCAATCCACTTTAGGATCTTTCTGCTTCTCAGTAAATTTTGCGTCATATTACGAAGGTAGAGTTGGCCATGAATGATAGTTGCTTATAGATTGCTTGCCGATACAATAACCAGTTTTTACTCACACTCTTCATATTACATTATTTCTGGATTTTCACAAAAACAAAGAAACGAAAAAGTGACACTAAAAGAGACAAATTTACATTTACATGATTTAGCAAGCGAGAGAATGAGATAGAATCTATACTTTAATATAATAAAGGGGAAGAGGCTTTTTTTGTTTGTTTAAATACGCTAATCTCTGGAACTACCAGTTCGATTTGCTAAATTTATGATAGCCATATTCATGAGGAATACTATAGGCTATCTAGAATTAGGCTACACATCTCAGCTAGGCTTTTAGTTAAGCAAGTCGGATGAAAAAGTGCTTAAAAGATGATTTATCCGCGTGCGCTAGCGTAATGGTTAGTGGTACCCAAATACCGTGTTCTACAAAAGAAATTTCTAATAAGAAATATAAACACAAAAACTCTCCGACCACACTCTTAATCTCATGGCTGTTAGATAGGATATGAAGCTGCAGTCTTCAGTAGATTTGACAGCATACAGGCAACTGAAGAGACAGATCTCCAAATGCATGCAGCGGGACTTGCGCAACTTTAATGCTGCTCGTATTGAAGAAGCAATTGAACGGAACCAGGTCTCCAAAGTCTTTGCTAGAGATCTGTCTGCCAGAAAGAGCCAACTGTCAAAGCTGAAGACTGAATGTGGAAGCGTCGTTTCCGGGACACCTGAGATTCTGAGTGAGATTGAGAGGTTCTATGGGCAGCTGTACACATCATCGTTACAGCCACACGTAAGTATGGGTAACGATCCAGGAACGAGTCTTATCCGACACTATTCCGATGATATCCCGTTAGTCTGAGTGGTATAAGAAAGGTTCTCCAACACCCTAAAAACGGCAAGGCCCCAGGAGATGATGAAAACATAGAGGAGCTTCTGAAAGCGGGTGGAAAACCGGTACTTGAAGTCCTTCAGAAGCTCTTTTATTCCGTCCTCCATGGTGGCATTACACCGGAGGCGTTAAGCAGAAGTGCGGTGGTCTTGTTCTTCAAGAAAGGTGACAACACTCTCTTGAAGAACTACAGACCGATTTCCCTTCTGAGGCGCGTCTACGTGCTGTCTTCGAGAGTCATTACGAATCATCTCGCGCGCAGACTTGACGACATTCAGCCTCTCGAACAAGCCGGTTTCCGACAAGGCTTTAGCAATTTTCGGAAACCGGCTTTTTTGTTTAACAGTAGTAGAGCCACGCCGCAGCTTTTGCTGTCGCACGGATGGGCCAGCTCGAACCGGGGTGGTACCACGACCTCATAGAAAACCAGCGTGAAGTAGAGGTTTACCTCTGCGTTTCGCTTGGTGAGTGCAGGTGGCCGGAGGCCCTTTTTACTGGAAATGAGGCATTCCTTCTTAGTCCTCACGGGTGACAACGCATCTACATTTTTTTTTATGTAGAAAAACGTTACCCCCACACTAGGATTTTCTCCTGTGTCGTGGAGGCAGTTTACAAACATAAATTACACAAGGACAAACATCCAGACCCGGAACAATTATTTGTAGGCCATACAAATACTTGTTCCGTGCGGGGTTCGAACCCCTGGCCCCCAGAGCAACAACTGATTGCTAAGCCACTGCGCCACGGAGCCGTCAAGTACATCTATAGAAAATTGGCATTGAAATTTAATTTATTCAAGACATTATTTCTGACACTTAAGAAAAACTTCTTACAAAAATTACTATTAACTTTTTGCCTATGACCACAGTAATATGAATTTTATCATTATTATAGTCAACTTTTTAAATTGAATATATTTTTAAAAACATTAACTCTACTGTAGGATTTTATAACCGTGCCGTGAAAGCGCTTAACAAATATAAATAGTATATCGACAAACATCCAGATAAAAGTTATTATTTGTAGATCACTCAAATATTTATACCGTGGGGGAGACAAACTTGCAACCTGAAGTGCTTTTGCACTTAAGTTTTTAACCTAAATCTTTACCATCAACATCATTCTACATAGATTGCCTCATAGGAGGGATCTTGCCACAGCTGTTTGGTAAGCGAGTTGATGAACTCAGTTAGTTTGAGTTGATATCAGAAAGATACTGTTGCTCTTACAATAACAACAGGATTATGGAATAGTAGATTCTCTTTCGTAATTTTTTGCCTTTAATTAATTTGAACCACCGACTATTAATTATAAAAGTGATTCTGCTGCAGTAGGGTAAAGATTACACTCACCTAGGCACCATCTACACAAGTAACAAATATTTGACTTGAGTTGTTATCTTATATGTTACATATATGTTACGCTCTATAATTATATAATTAAAATTTGATCGGAAAATAATATAGTCTTATTTCAGTAAGCATTGCTTTAACATATTTTTCTAAAGTTTCAAAAGAGCATAATAATTATAATCACAAAAGCTTGTAATAATTCTGCAAACGATTTCTAATCAAAATATTTTTTTTTAACTTCTGAACTACATAATCGAACATTTCCCATACCGATGTTGACGTGATTTTACTCATTTAAAAAAAAATACTAGTAATGCTATTAAACCTTACTAATATTCCCTTTAACCACTTCTGGTAAGCTTAAAATACTTGTGTTAGAAATGGTTCACGACAGTAGTCGAATGGCGGATTCGAACCCACGACCTTTCATGTTCGCGGTCCGCGCCATGCCATTAGGCTACTGACGCTTAAATTTTACTCATTTCACATACTATCGTAAATTCAGTGAGAAGTAAATTGAAAGTTACTCGAACTACTTATGTAGATGGGTAATGATTCAATATTGTCACTGTTCACACCGTATTCTCTCAATTTAAACTTTCGCTCACAGTTTGTCGAAAATTATATAGCTACATTCAAGACTCGAGTAACTAAGTAAAACTGTGATCACCGGTGGGACAAGTATGAGGCGACAGCTTGAATACGAACAGTTGAAGGCATAATAACATTGCGAGGTTATATATTTATATATAGAAATTACTTGTGCCATTGTTTGTCCGAGAGTTTATCAGAAACTACTGAACTGATTTCAGTTAAACTTTGCATACTGTAACAAATTGAGAGATAGGATAGTTTTTATACCAATAAATGACCCTCAATATTTTTCTTTTGCGAATTTCAGGACTTTTTATAGGAAATAGGGTCGTTGGACAGGCGGTACAACGCCTGCCCTGGTCAGCTAGTCATTGTATATATTTTTTTAGAATAGGCGTGTTATACGAACATCCAGTGTAACGGAACCCAGTGAAACCAGTAAGCGAGTGCTGTGGACCATAGCCACCTACAACTTTCTTTGACTAAGAGTCAAAATAGAGATTCGTTGTCAGGTCTAATAACTAGATGAAATGCCTTGTTTCCAGTAAAAAGGATCTTCAATTTACTTCACTTCCAATACAAAACTCAGTGGCATAAAGCTGCTATTTCACGGTGGTAATCTGTGACAACGTAGTCGTTCCCCAGTCGAGCCGACCCATTCGTATGACAACTGTAATAAAGCTGCAGCATCGTTCTACCCACAAACGACAAACGAACTTGATAAACGAACTTACCTTATGATAAGTGGCTACTGCAGTTAATAGATACTTACAGGTAACTTCAAAAAAGTAGGCTACAAATGCGTTGTCACCTCTGACGACTAACATGGGAAGCAACACAACAGAACATGTTCTGCTTTGGCAACAGGATAGACAAGAAGGCGATATTTATCTAAACGGTCTTCCAAGCAGAAAAGGATTCCTACCACTTAGTTACCATGATTGAAAAAAAAAAATTAAAGTTCCGAGACTGTTTTCAACTTTTGGCTAGCAACTTCAACGAGTCTGCTTGTACATGAACTACAGTTAATAATTGGTTATGTATATAAAAAATCAGAATGTATTAAGAAAAAGAGAAAAAGAAAAGGCGAAGACTGATCAATCGCCAACCGGCGTCACCCAACAAAACATGTGTGCAGTTCACACGCGGTAGAAGTGAAAACTTATTCACAGCAAATTATTTATTTCATTTGATAATTTTCAACCAATAGTGTGAAACTAATATAAGATAAAAGTTTAATTTTATAGCAAATAAATATTACAGTCTTTGTTTTTCGAAATGTAGAGCCCTAGTTTTAGTGTGTTAATTTAATCAAAATAATATTTTCTTTCGACTAAATTGGTTTATAACTTATTTGTACTTCATTATATAGAAATTGTCATTTTATCAAACAAATATGATTGAATCTCAAGGCGATCCATAAATCCGTAAATTATGAAATCATGGATTATTAAGAATGGTTTGGATCATCATCATCATTACAGCCCTTCACAAGTCCACTGTTGAACATAGGCCTCCCCCAAGGAATGCGGAAATTTCAAATTATTCTGGAAGTGGGTGAAATCATCATTCATCATCATGACAGCCTTTCACAAGTCCACTAATGAACATAGGCCTCTCCCAAGGAATACCACAAAGCACGCTCCTGAACCGCCTGCATTTATCAATTTTTCCTGCATGTCTTACCACGTCGTCACTCCATCTAGTGGGGGGACGCCCTACACTTCATTCGCCGGTACGAGGCTGCCACTCGAGAACCTTTTTCCTACATCGGTTGTCGGTTCTTCGAGCTATATGGCCGGTCCATTGCCACTTCAGCTTACTAATCCGTTGGGCTATATCGGTCAATTTGATTCTACTACAGATATCCTCATTTCTAAGTGTATCATGCAGAGAAACCCTGAGCATAGCCCTCTCCATAGCTCGCTGAGTGACCTTGAGCTTCCTCATATAGCTAGCAGTAAAGGACCACGTTTTAGTTCCATAGGTCATTACTGGCAACACGCACTGGTTATAAGGTCTAGTTTTAAAGTTTTCAGGTATATCTGACGAAAAGATATGGCGTAATTTTCCGAAAGCTGCCCAGCCGAGTTGAATCCGTCAATTGACCTCTCGGTCGAAGTTGGACGTACCTAGTCGAACTACTTGTTCCAGGTAAACATACTCGTCAACAACTTCGAGCTTAGTGCTCCCAATAACTACCGGCATAGGTGTGACATGGATTTTAAACATGATTTTTGTTTTGTCCATGTTCATGTTAAGAACTATCCGTTGGGAGACACTATTGAGGTCATTGAGCACAGTCCAGCGATTCTGCCATAAGGACTATATTGGCAGCAATGCGAAGGTGAGTGATGTACTCGACATTGAAGTTAATAACGTACGCTTTCTAGTCCAGTAGATTGAAAACGTCTTCCAATGCAGCGATAAAGAGTTTCGGGGAAATACCATCACTCTGTCTTACACCTTTCTGCAGTTGAATAGGTTTCGTACTCTGGTTCTGTAATCGGGTAGACATCGTGGCCATACTGTACAAACACTTCAGCACTTCGATATATCGACAGTCAACTTGGCATCGCTGAAGGGATTGCAGCACCGCCCAAATTTTGACGGAATCAAAGGTTTTCTCATAGTCCACATACGCCAGACATAGTGGCAAATTGTACTCCTCGGACTTATGTAGAATTCGGCGAAAGGTATGTATGTGGTCTATGGTGTTTTTTATATGATAAGGGTGACAAACGAGCACACAGTCCACCTGATGATAAGTGGTTTCTGCGGCCCATAGACATCTACATCTATCCTCTATTCCAAATCAAAATTGACCTTTCAAGATTGACCAACGGCTTTACGTGCTTTCCGAGGCACGGTAGTGAAACACCGTCAACTTCCTAACTCTGGGTTGTTACTGAAAATTTCTTGATAGAAAAACTCATAAATGCTTGCTTGTAATAACTTAATAACTGATAACTCAATGCTTGTAATACTACTTGTAAGAACCGTGGAAATTCAATGTGTAAATGCTCGTCTAATTTCATATTACGTGAGCAAAATTATTCATTCCAGGTGCTGATTAAGTACGTGCCCGTCGATCAAAGATATTTTTCTTCATTGGCAAGCACGTACTCTTAGGGAAACATGAATATCTATGAAATTATAAAATAAATAAAGAATAAGTGTAGCTTGGCAACATTACATAATTACAGAGTAAAATAGAAGCTGAACGTTGCTGTGTTTCGTTTGGTGAGTGTTGAGAACCGGAGACATTTTTTACTGGAAACGAGGCATTTCATCTTAGTCCTTACGTGTGACAACGCATCTGCATTTTGATTCTTAATTGAGGATAGATAAAGAAGTCAATGGGCTACAGCAATCAGTTACCAATCTGGTGGACTCTTTGCTCGTTTGTCACCTTTTTATGAGGTAACTATTAAAAAAAATTAACGAATAGTGCGGCGAACTCTTTTATCCCAATAATCCTCTCAGTAACAGGTCACAGTACTTGACTGTTCATTTATTACAACCGACCGAAAGTCCACTGAGGAACATAGGCCTCCTCCATAGATTGCCTCTTAGAAAATATTCCTGTCGTAGCTGCCACGTTAACCAGTTGTGTTGACAACCATTTTCTATTTATTATTTTGAGCTGCCATACCGCCCAACTCCTGTTTCATATTTTTTTCACGCAGCTACTACAGAACAGGTTGTTCTTTTCATTTAATTTTCCCTTTCTAATTTATATCGTTGTCTATTTAAATACCGTGTATTACCGTGTAGTGCTGGTGTAAGAACATACACTACCCTATATGGTACCCGTAGATGTAGAAGAGGTGACCTCTTCTACATCTACAGAGGGAAACTGAAATAAGAAACGAGCAGCAGCGTCTTCCTGATAACTAGTCAATATATAGTCCGGTCAAATTACACATAAAAATAATGACCAAATAACAAAAACTCAAACAGAGCAGAATTTGGGTAGGGAGCTTGGGTATACCAGCAGAAATAAAGTGCCCAAAGTCCTCATCGATTCCACGTGTTAAAAAATGTACTCAAGGTCAAAATTCATAATTTTCGTTTTTTTTTATTTTTCTCTAAAACAGTAAGTTCTATAAACAATATAGATAAACATAATTGTAGATCATAATATATATATCATAATTATCTATAAAAAAATAGTTTAAATACTTTTTTTCTAACAATCACCATTCCTAAGATATCGCGATTCTAAAAGTTGAAGGTGTTACATTCTACATGATATGCACACGAATGCCATGTATACATAGTCAGGTACTCAATATAAATAAAATGTCTATTTGTGTCTCTTATATGTATAAAATATATAACTCTGATAATATAAATATTATAGTAATATAGATATTAAATAAAATATATTAATTATATTTATATATATTTATAGATATTTAACTTTTGTAAAAAATACACGTACAAAAAACAAATACAAGTATCTTGTCCTCTTCCGACGTCGGTTCATCTCCACTTTGACTCATCAACACTTGTATCGAGTACACTATCAATTTGAGACATGGCTAGGGTCTGTCAATTGCATCAACTGCACCTTGAAGACCGGGGTTGGAAATTAACAGATACTACTTTGGAAGCGATTCAATTTATACTCCTACCTGCTCCGGAAAACTCCAAAACGATGTTTTGCAATTAAAAAAAATGTTGCAATGGTAGGAGCCGTGGTAGCTCAGATGGTTAGCGCTCGCTGTAAGCTTCTGTGAGTACTCGAGCAACCCGGGTTCGATGCCCGCCGGCACCAATGAAATTGTTAATTGCAATTTCAAGTGCTAATTTACCACGTGCTCGACGGTGAAGGAAAACATCGTGAGAAAACCTGCATGTCTGAGAAATAAGAAACATAAAATATTTCAAAGACATGTGAAATTCGCCAACACGCATTAGGGCAGCGCAGCAGACAACTCCTTGACCTAAAACCCTCTCAGAAATGAGAGAGGAGGCCTGTGCCCAGCAGTGGGAAGTAAATTGGCTGCAACTTTACTTTACTTTTACTTTGCAATGGTAAATATAGCTGTAAACGTGTAGGGTTGTTTTGTTCACCAGTGTGTACTAATTTCCAGTCTTGATCGAATGTTCAATTGAATCAAATAAACGAAGATTCATGTGATATTAATAAAGAGACAGCTGATTTATCATCAGTAGAACAACTTATGAACACAGAGCAAGAAGAAGAGGAGGAAGAAGAAAAAATCGAAGAAGTCATGACTGTTCAAGTTGAATTTGATAAGTATTTATCTGATTAAAATTTTAACAGAAATCAGAACTACAGTTTAAATAAATTACCTATATCAATATCAATATCAATAATCATCATGCAGTAAATACATTATTTTCCCATAAAACTCCGTCATAGCAGATCACAGACCTACTACCAGGGATACCACGTTAAAAAACGCGCCAAATACACTACCTTACAGATGATGGACCAGTTTTCCACCCGCTTTCAGAAGCTCTGCTGTAATTTCATCCTCGCCTGGGGCCTTATCGTTTTTTAGATGCTGGAGAGCCATTCTAATCTCGCTCAGACTGACGTCCGGGATATCTTCGGAATAGTGTCGGATAAGACTCGCTCTTGGATCGTTACTCACACTTGCGTGTGGCTTCAACGATAACGTGTACAGCTGTCCATAGAACCTCTCAATCTCATTCAAAATCTCGGGTGCTCCGGAAACGATGCTACCACACTCGCTCTTCAGCTTTGACAGTTGGCTCTTTCTGGCAGACAGATCTCTGGCAAAGACTTTGGAGCCTTGGTTCTGCTCGATCGCTTCTTCAATACAAGCTGTATTGAAGTTGCGTAAGTCTCGCCGCATGCATTTGGAGATCTTTCTGTTCAGTTGCCTGTATGTTGTCAAATCTGTTGAAGAATGTAGCTTCATCTCCCGTCTAACAACCATAAGATTAAGAGTGTGATCGGAGAGTTTTTGTGTTTTTCTGCGGCGGGTTTTGCAGAACTTAGCTCCGACCGCATGGATGGTTTCCACGAGCTTGTCATTCATATCGTCCACTTCATTGCAGGCCTAGAAGGCACTAAAAACGGTTTTGTAACTCGATCTGAAAGGTTTCGGGACTCTGGAACAGAGCACGAGGGGGACGGAGCGTTGACTTCATTAGACGAGACCTCTCCAACTTAGCTTTAAGGTTCAGTGTGCCTCTAACTATTCGGTGATCGCTACCAGTTTTCACCCTCGCGATCACGGAGACATCACTGAGCAGTTATCGTGTGGTCGTCATAATGAAGTCAATCTCATTTTTTGTTGAAACGTCGGGGCTCAACCAGGTCCACTTCCTGTTGGGCCGCTACTGTATGAAAGAGTTCATCATAAAGAGTCCCTCTGTTTAGGCGTAAATAGTAATTATTTGAAATTGAATTGTATTATGATGATTAGGAATGAGGATATCCACAGTAGAACTAGAGTAACCGACATAGCCCAACGGATTAGTAAGCTGAAGTTGCAGTGGGCCGGCCATATAGCTCGAAGAACCGACAACCGACGGGGAAGAAAGGTTTTTGAGTGGCAGCCCCGTACCGGTAGGCGAAGTGTAGGGCGACCCCCCACGAGATGGAGTGACGACCTGGTAAGACATGCAGGATGTCGATGGATGCAGGTGGCTAAAGGACCGTGCTTTGTGGCATTCCTTGGGGAGGCCTATATTCAGCAGTGGACTTATGAAAGGCTGTAATTATGATGATGACAGATGATGTGGACATGTTTACATATCACATTTAGAAGCACGATATCTTAGGAATCGTGATTGTTAGGAAAAAAATTAGGACAATTTTGTAGATAATTTTATGATCTACAATTTTTATATTTTAGTATAATTTTGTTAATGCTATTGCACGCCTCATAACATAAAGCGTTATAGGTGTGTTCTACTCTTGACACTTCCAAATCAAACAATTATGTGTTCTTAAAATGCTTCCATCAAAACCATATTGCACTTATACTACAATATGAGTAGCCGTAAATTAGGAATACACTCTAATTAATCCATCTTTTATTTTCTAAAAAATCATTTTATATTGCTACTTTGAAAAACAAAATTGTTTGAAAAAAAAAACATGAACGTCTAGATCTTGATTTTGTATGTGGCCACAATAACTCCCGAAAAAAATGACGCTCGATACGACCGGTTTTTTAATTAGATTCAAAATTACATAAACTGGTTCCTCGTTATTTCATATCAAAGCCTAGTAGGTACGCTTCGTTTGTTAATAAAATGATTATCAAGTTTTATAAGTTTTATTGCTATTAAATATTTAAGGGCGCTGTCATATATTTTTTTAGCATTTGATAAACAAAGGAAAATGAACCATACAGCCTATATCGATTTTACTTTGGTAATCGATTTATTTTAGTAAACACGCCCGTAGTTGCCCCGACAAAGGTCAACCCTACCGGGGCCCATAAGCGGCAGTCTCGGCGGGCAACCAAGCGTGGGGTTCAAAAGGCCTATGGATAATTCTTAACTAAGGGCTAACAAGGAAGCAAAAACACAACTTACCGAATTCCGGAGTTAGGTTTGACCACAGGGTATCAGTCAGGTGGTAAGTAAGGTGTATGTAAGTAGTGTGCGAAAGTGTGTATAAATGTAACCTGACGTCCCGATGTAATCGGACAGCAGATCCACAGGCGCTGCTTTTCTCCAAAATGTGCGATACTCCAGTGGACGTTCACCAATTAAAACCTTCTGCTTTTATTTCAATATATTAGTTTATCAACTTTATTGTACATTTAATTAACTTTAAATTCAACCAAATCAACGTTAATCGAAATTAAAACAAGTGACACGTTGCACAACTTAAGAACGGTCGGTCAAAATTCAATGTCCCAGGTTCACTTAACACAAAATTATAACCACGAGGTACGAACGCGATCTCTTCTCGAGTCACAAAGTTCTAGCGTTCCACACGACAAAGCGAAATTCCTTCGTACGATATCAAAATGCCACAAGGCAACTCGTCGACGCAAATTAATGGTAATCGAAGTTAAGTTAATCACTCAAAATTATTACAAGAAGAATTATATAAGCCAAGCCCCGTTGTCACGCAAAACGAACGAGATTAGACAACACAAAGAAGGCGGTCCCAAATGCGACCTAACAACTATCACGTAACTTCAGACCGACCCGGCGATCGCCCACTATTTATTTTTCCAGACGTATATCAGACAATCACTCAAAACTCAAAAATCAGTCTCGTTGCCACGAACCGTACAAATTAAGACAACGCCATAGGAGGCACGCGACCCAAGGATCTCATATTCACTTCCCAAACAACCAACCGAACGGCCGCCGTGCAACAATTCTTTTCTAAAAGGATATCAGATAATCACTCAAAACTCAAAAATCAGCCTCGTTGCCACGAACCGTACAAATTAAGACAACGCCATAGCAGGCACGCGACTCGAAGATTCCATATTATTTTCCCAAAACAATTCGTCGCGCAACAACTCTTTTTTAGACTAATCTCGAACGCCGCCCTCGAATGGAATGGGAGCGGGAGCGGAGGCCGCGGTGACCTTGGTAACATCGGATGCACGCGTCGAGCGCGCGTCGTGAATTCATTTTTGAAAGGTTAATATTTGGTCTAAACATTATTATATTTTTCCGTGTTTAACACGTAAATAATATATTTTAAAAGTCAGGAATACAAATTATTTTTTTCATCTAAATTAAATGAAAGGCTCATGAGGCGTGCACTTTGAGTTTTTCAAACTATTTATTATTTCACGTTTTTACTAACTTAACCTGCATGTATCTATGTATATCTAAATGTAATGAAGTTATTAACGACAAGCTAGTGGAAACTGTTCAAGCGGTCGGAGCCAAGTTTTGCAAGAGCCGCCTCAGAAGAACACAAAATCTCTCCGATCACACTCACAATCTCATGGCTGTTAGACGGGAAATGAAACTGCAATCTTCAGAAGTTTTGCTTAGCTCAAAGTTGTTGACGAGTATGTTTACTTGGGACAAATAGTCCGACTAGGTACGTCCAACTTCGACCGAGAGATCAATCAACGGGTTCAACTCGGCTGGGCAGCTTTTGGAAAATTACGCCATATCTTTTCGTCAGGTATATCTCAAAACATAAAAACTAGACCTTATAACCAGTGCGTGTTACCAGTGATGACCTATGGAACTGAAACGTGGTACTTCACTGCTGGCCGGATGAGGAAGCTCAAGGTCGCTCCGCGAGCTATGGAGATAGCCCTCTCCATAGCTCGCTGACGGATTAGTAAGCTGAAGTGGCAATGGGCCGACCAGCTCGAAGAACTGACAACCGATGTGGGAAAAAGGTTCTCGAGTGGCAGCATCGTACCGGCGGATGAAATGTAGGGCGTCCCCCCACTAGATGGAGTGACGACGTGGTAAGACATGCAGGAAGTCTATGGATGCAGGTGGTTCAGGAGCGTGCTTTGTGGTATTATTTGGGGGAGGCCTATGTTCATCAGTGGACTTGTGAAAAGCTGTAATTATGATAAATGATGATTTCACCCACTTCCAGAATAATTTGAAATTTCGCAGACATGTTTTGAACCGTGGACAATACAATTTTTATATAGAATGAAGAAAACTTACGAGTAAGCCTGTATACCTGATGGTAAATCAATGTCGTGATACATAGACATGCCTTATACAACTGGCCATGCCAATATTTCTCGGGAAAACGTCGCCGAGTACCGGAACAAACTTATGTTTGAAATCGACTCTTTGTTGACTTGGATTGGGGCGGACTAAATTTAATCCAGTTCAATCCCCAGAAGACACAAATTTGTGCGTTTGCCGCTAAAAAAAACCGCTTTGTCGTATCTCCTCAGTTTCAGGGCACACCCCTTGTTGCTTCAGACAGTACCGGAATTTTCGGCACCGATATATCGAATAACGTGCAGTTTCGTGGTCACTTAGAAGAGTAGGCCAAATTGACCCTTAAAAAGCTTGGCGTGCTCAGCAGAGCGAGACAGTATTTCATGCCGGCACCGCCTGCAACTTTACAAGGTGCAGGTTCTCAGTGCCTCAGATGGTACAATATTCCTATCTCTGGGTCGGGGCTCTCCGGTGCCAGCTCCTTCCATTTAATCGCATCCAGCGCAGCGCGGTTAGAAAAGTCATTGACCGAGCTCTTTCTGATCGGATTGACTCAATGGCACTGCGAAGAGTACATCTCTTTGCTTATTTTGTCGCATTTTCCACGGGCAGTGCTCTGAGGAATTGTTCGGGCTAATCCCAGCCGCTCAATTTTATTTGCTTAATATCATCCATATCATCTGGATGATTAACGGTGCACCACTGTGCGATTTTGTGGAATCGACCACCAATAGCGATCATTCCGAACCGATACGACCTAGGGATCTTCAAGAAAAGAGCCTACTCTTTTTTAAAGGCCGCAACACCTGCGATTCCGTTGATGTTGCAGTTGTTCATGGACGACGGTCGACACTTACCACCAAGTGAGCCGCATGCTCGTTTGCCCCCTCTAAAAAAAAAGAAAGATATGCTCGTCGGTTATAGGTCCTCTTAAGTTGACCCTTCTTTAAAATGCAATATGTTTAATTTGATCGATAATCTTCCTTCCACTGTATTCATTGTTGACTCTGTCACTCACTTTTGCAACATTAATTTGCTTTATCTCTCTTTCCGCATTCATTATTTTCACATGTCTAAGCCAACTAAGCACACTCCTTTCTTAATTCTGGTCACAACATCTTGCAAACTACACCTTTCTCTTATAATACAACTGCCCACTATATTATTAAGAGTCAGACCTAACTTACTTCTTAATGTTCGCATTTTACAACAATGACCAAAACGTATGAGAGTAGTTTATATCTCATACTTTTTATACTACACCCAAGCTCAATACTCACATTAAGTTAGGGACTGACACAGCATTGTTAATTACCAAACGTGTTTTTAAGTACATTCTGACTTCCCACAATGCTCTGTGAACTGCATTCACCCTTTGTTCTATATCCTTGACATGTCTACCATCCCTGCTAAAACATATATTTAGGATAGTTTGTGTGTTTCACAAAATGTTATTCACTTGCTTAATCAACTCCCCTTCTGCTCTTATTTCAAATGTTGTTTTACTTTCTTTTCTTTCGAAACCTATAATTTTCGTCTTACTTACGTTATTTTTCATTCCACTTTCATTTAAAGATATTATGTTCAATTAGGTAAACATTAATTGCAACTCGCCCCGCCTACGACGCAAATATGAATTGATCAAAACATCTGTTACGTAAAAGAGGCATTTGAAGGCTAACTCACATTCATGTGTTTTAAATTTTCCAAACGACTGTCCATAAACAAATCGAACAACCTCGGAGGAGCTACTCAACCCTGTCTAATACCTTGAGGCAATCTATGGGGGAGGCAAATGTTCACCAGTGGACTTTAATAGGCTGTAACGGTAACGGTAACGTATTATTGTTCCCGTCATTCTTTCTCTTACTTAATCCACATACTTCGGTTGCTACTTAACCCAACACTCTCTTAACTTTTTCTTGCTCTAAGTCTGAATTTTTCATAAACAATTCATATAAATCACAATTACTACTTCCTTTTAAGATATTAGAATTTTAATAGGGTATTACACCCATTTTCAAAAATTGTTTTAAATGAATCCTAGAGTCATAATAAACTACTATAATTTTATATAATTCTTTTAAAACCGAATAGTAACATAAAAATTACTTTTAATCGATCGTTTTAAATTTTCGCGTGAAAATGCTAGCCGCCATACTGTTTAACTCGTGACGTGACATGATTTGTACTCAGACCAAATAAAAAAGTGACTTTTTATTTCGTCTGAGGGTTTGTACAAAAAATATAACAAAAAGTTTTTCTCACCTAAGCTTATATTATAATATCTCTATAATATTAGTGCTAAAAGCGAAGTAATAAACTCGCTTTTACGAATCCGTCTTCCACTATGCCTTTTCAATAAAATTTGGAATAAAAGTCAACAATCGTAATAATAACTTGAAAAACTTCGAATTTAGCTAGTCAGTACACAGCACATAACCTAGTTCTTTGACCTAGTGACGTCACGACGCTATCTAATATGGCGGACATCGTTTTGCAGATTTCAGGCACAGGTAAAAAATATTCTTTAAATTGAAATATAAAATTTATAATGCATTTTTATAAATATAAATCAATATTTCTCGTTTACTTTTTACAAAATCTATCATAAATATATATTCTTTGATTTTTTTTACGTGGTGTAAATTACCCTATTAAACAAACTCATAAATTAAAATGGTTTCTATCATTTTTAAAACGTAACCACCATACTAGGATTTCTCCTGCGTTGTGGAGGTGTTTTACCTACATAAATAGCACATGAATTAAGATTCGAAACAGGTATAATATGTAAAACATACACTTTTTCTATGCGGATTTCGAACCCGCGTATCGTTGCTCTTAAGTACTACAGTGCTGCAGCCAAATGCTCAGCCACTGCGCTACCAAGTTGTAAGTCGTCAACTCTGAAATTAGCTTACACTATTAATAATGTAAATAAAATACAGCTTTTGGACATAAGATAGTTTATTAAAGTGAAAACTTCTTAAGTCGCGTTGGGGTGATTTTTAGATGAGTAAAATACGTATTACGTGTCACTGACATGCTAATGTTAACCATACACGAGTATCTCTACCTATGAGTGTGACATATTGCGCGTATGATATAGCGTTGGACGCTTTTTGTAAAGGTAAAATCTTATGTTTTCTTGTCTCCAACATGTTGTTATAGCAGTATATAATATATATATACTGCTATATATATATATATATATATATATATATATAAATATATATATATATATATATATATATATATATATATATACTAGCTGACCAGGCAGACGTTGTTCTGCCCTTTCCGAACGACCATTTGCTTTCCCAAAAAAACTCCTGAAATTAGCAATAAAAAATTGAGGGTCACTTATCGGGATAAAAACTATCCTATCTCTCAAGTTGGACCAAACTGCACACAGTTTGAAAAAAATTTTTTTTAAACCGGTTCTATTTGTTGAATACTTACAGCAACACGTGGTGGTTATACTACTAAATTGTAGCTTATATTAAACGTTTGCATTTTTAACATAACGCCATCTATTAAATATTTACTCAATCCAGTCAACAGATATCGTCATCTGACAGAATCATTTGGAGCTAACAGATAATTGTGTCTGTCAAATAATACACAAATAATTTTCAATAAAATAATATTGTATTGCGACTATAAATTGAGATGTAAGCTATCCTATCTTTTAAGTTGGACCAAACTATACATTGACCAAAAATTTCATTGAAATCAGTTCAGTAGTTTAGGAGTCCATCGCGGACAAACAACGTGACACGTACTTTTTATATATAAAGATATATATATATATATATATATATATATATATATATATATATATATATATATATATATATATATATATATATATATAATTAAAGTTGAATGGACTACGATTATTATTTTTAAAATCTATTACATAGTAATATACAATATTAAAAACTATAATAATAAAAAAAACTAAAACTAGAAACTTAATTATCATATAGTCCCTACTCCCCGCGGTATTATATTATATATTTTTTAAATGTATTTATTTAATTTTTCTCGATGGAAGCTTATTAAATAAATGAAAAGTTATAAATTCGCGTCACCAACATGCATTTATTAGAAAATTCAAAAAAAACTGTTATTTTATACTTTGATATTTCACTTATGTTGACAGTCCCCAATGACATCTATTTTTATTTCCACTTTTATGAAATGTGTTTAGTGTTTTGTTTAAGCTATTATGAATATTATTGAGTACCGACTGCTTGTGCAAGGTGCTTGTCGCAAATTTCACAGTACACAAGCAACCCAATCACGATCTCTACCGGCACTAAAATAGTAAATATTTGCACAATAGCTGTAAAACAAGTACACGGAAGTAAGGAAAATCGTCTTGAAAATATCTTTATTTCTGTGTTCGCACATGTTATAAATAACATGTAAGAGTAATGTATTGACTGTGAAATTGAAATTTATTTGTGTGCATACGGTCTTCTTGACGGTCTTGTTGACCTCCAGTCTTTGACACGCCCGCAAGAAAACAAAGAAGCCATCTAGGTGGCCATTACGTGTCACTTCGTTGAAAGTCACTGCGCCATGTGTTCCTGTGTTGACCCCATTATTGAATCGCATCGCTAATTACTAACTTTTTTCCGTATCGCATATTGGAAATATCGCATCTACATATTATTGTAGCTGCTTTAGTACTTCACAACTAAGTCAAGACTAGGAAATTGGAAAACAGAGGTAATCGTTTTTGCGTGTCCTTTTGTCTTTCTGTCATGAAGTGAAATTATAGACAACTCGCAAGTAATGCTGTTGATGTGACATGTAACCATCGCATAATATATCTTTCCCGTATATATCAGATTTATATCATATAAACCTTACAGTCCACTTAACTCGCATATATAAACAATTTATTTGGTACTTCGCGTGATTTTACTTTTTACTACTTTTACTTACTTTTTTACGTGGTAGAGCTATATTAGTAGAATAGTTGTAGCACGAATGGGTCGGCTCGACCGGGGAAGGACCACGCTCTCACACAATATCAGCGTAAAATAGTAGCTTATTGCCGCTGTGTTTCGTATGGTGAGTGTAGAGAACCGGAGACCCCATTGACTGGAAAAGCGGCATTCTATTTTAGTCCTTACGACTGACCAACACATCTGCATGATAGATCTAGATGTCTATGGGCCACAGCAACTACTTACCATCAAGTGGACTGCGTGCTCGTTTGTCACCCTAATTCTATAAAATAAAAAATAAAAAAAAATCTCGCCGCACTTTCACCCATTGGCTTTTGGCCATTCTCGCCGGATTTATTATTATTTCTACTATTCTAAAATATTTTGAGGAGGTGAAGAAAACAGGGAAAATAAATCATGACCAATTCGCCAAACTTTGGATATGGCTATAGTGAACTATTACAGGTTTCGTTTTAAGAAGTAATTGCCGCTTAAAAACTACTACCAACCTGTTACCTCTTTTTGCAACTATTTGTTCCATTTTCATGTATTCCTAAAAACCTGAAAACAAGCGAGTATAACCAGAGTATGTTGCCAGTGATGATATGGGACTTCACTACTG
>JAVANC010000018.1:8334928-8411578 GCA_033319125.1 Parnassius glacialis
CCATGAAAATGACACCAATGATGAAAAATTTATATCTATTGCAGCCGCCATCTTGGATTTACATTTCGATAGCACTATCGGCTTCAACAACCTCGAAAACCATGAAAATGACACCCATGATGAAAAAATTGGTACCTACTTCAGCCGCCATCTTGGATTTACATTTCGACAGCACTATCGGCTTCAACACCCTTGAAACCCATGAAAATGACACCCATGATGAAAAAATTGATACCTATTGCAGCCGCCACCTTGGATTTACATTTCGACAACCCTATCGGCTTCAACTCTCTCGAAACAATAAAAATGACACCCAAGATGAAAAAATTGATACCTATTGCAGCCGCCATCTTGGATTTACATTTCGACAGCACTATCGGTTTCAAAACCCTCGAAAACCATGAAAATGACACCCAAGATGAAAAAATTTATATATTTTGCAGCCGCCATCTTGGATTTACATTTTGACAGCGCTATCGGCTTCAACACCCCTCGAAAACCATGAAAATGACACCCATGATGAATAAATTGGTACCTAATTCAGCTGCCATCTTGGATTTACATTTCGACAGCACTATCAGCTTCAACACCCTCGAAAACCATGAAAATGACACCTATGATGGAAAATTTTATACCTATTGCAGCCTCCACCTTGGATTTACATTTCGACAGCACTATCGGCTTCAGCACCCTTGAAAACCATGAAAATGACACCCATGATGAAAAAATTGATACCTATTGCGGCCGCCATCTTGGATTTACATTTCGACAACCCTATCGGTTTCGACACCCTCGAAAAGCATGAAAATGTCACCCATGACAAAAAAAAATTATACTACTTACTTTTAGTACGTACTACTATTATTTATTCTGTGCTTTTAAACATTGTAATAAAACAATCTCTTATTATTATTATAATCAAGTATTTAAGAAATTTGGTTATTTGAATATTGTGTATTTGTACAGCGATGTTTTTGAGCCGCTGAAAACAACCGAAACAATGTCCACTCACGACGGCGACTGAAGCCGAACTAAACATAATACAAAGGTACTCTGTGAACTAAACTACTCTGTGGCTGTAGATCCCCATTTACAGAAACAATTTATATACGAGGCAACCAACTCAACGAAAATTTCGCCATTTTGGAGCCGAAAAAAATTAATTATAGCTAAACAAAACAAAATTACACTGCCATTTACATTCAGTGGCTTTCCACATGATAGATGAAGATATTAAAAAATAGATTGAGTTAAACTATTGATATTTTCAAAAGTTATAGTGTTTATAAGCCACAGGGACATGATAAATCCACACCATAAGCCACTAAAACCCTTTTTTTATTTAAAAATAGCAATTAATCGATTTAAAAAAATTATTAATAAGTTCAACAATCATTTATCTTTCTAACAATGTGCTTTTTATATCATTTATATGTATAATATGAATGCTAGATACGATTTTATTTGATAAAATGCTGGAATTTTAATTTTTAGGCGATAGTAGAACATACCTTGCGCTTTCGCTTAAGGTATGCAATATATAGAATAAATCTTAATAAATGACGATAGCACTAGGCCATCCGTTAAGCGACCACGTTATGTAGTGCGGTAGTGATGCGACCAGGACGATGGCTCGGAAGTGACTTTAAATAATCGTTGTAGCACTACAAGGTGCTAGATGCATATGCACCTTGTAGTGCTACAACGATATATATCCATAAATAAGCATAACGTTGAAGAGAGTTTTATTCTGAACAAAGAGCCTGGAACCCCTCAACTGTGCCGATACTGGCCACCGTCAGACTTTAGGCCGTAGGAGTTCGCCATACACTCTCTTGTCCTTTAATATAATACATCAAGCAAACTAAGCAGAATACAGTAATGTAAATGTAAATGCGTTTTGATACACTATTACATACGCAAAAGGTTTGATATGCTAAATCCGATAAGAATCATTCGCCAGAGAGAACATTATCGTATTTCACTAACCCCATTCTCGGGTGAAATATACTTCGTATAATAATATTGAATAACATGCCATTTTTGCGAATACAGATATACTGTGTATATTTAATTTCAAATTCGAATACAAATTCGTTTATTTGTGAATATAGGAAGTAATTAAGGTGTTAGTAAAATTTTATAGTAGGTATCATGTATTCTACCACGGTGTAAAAATTTATTTTAGTGGTTCTAGCCATTCACATAAAATTGCTACATTAAATTCGGAAAAACCAATCATGAGTATAGGAAGGGAATCATCAGGTTATATTGCTACACAATTTTTCCGCTACAAGATATCCTCTATAAGTATAGTTTTAAACCAAAACTATACTTATAGTGGAAGAAATAAGAAATTTAATTATATCCGATGTCCTATTTCGAAACAATATTTTTCATGGAGTTATTTTCATATCCATTTAATTTACGCGAACGCAACAGAAGTGATAAATCCTGTAAAAATAGTTTCGTACGATGTATAATTTAGTCGTACTTGTTCGTTTTACTTGCTAATAAAATATGCCACTATTTTTCTTTTAACACATTATCACGAACGGCCTTTCTAAATTAAACGATCGATCATTTATTTAATTAAAAATTAATACCTCGTTAAGAGCTCAGCGGAGGTTGAATTTATCATACAAAAGTAATACCAAAACTATTTATTATTTACCAGTCATATTTTAAAACTCTTAAGGGTAATATGATTATTTTAATGATATATTATTGCCGTAGTGGTTCCTCATTGTTTTCATAGTGTATCTTTAAACATTATATTCATCATCTGAACTCTCATAATAAGATCACAATGGCAATCATCACTTTCATGTACCCGTAAGATGTCTTGGTCGTCAAGACGAATTTAGTAAACAATATTTTTATAATCTGAACCCTCATAATAAGACAAGCATGACAATTATCACATTTATATACTCATAAGATTTCTTGGTCGTCAAGATGAATTGAATAAACTATATTATCATCATCTAAACACTCATAACAAGGCAAACATAACAATAATCATTATCATGTACTCGAAGATGTCTAGGTCTTCTTAATCGAAGAATTGAATACACAATATTTTCTTAATCTGAACCCTCATAATAAGACAAGCATGGCAATCATTACTTTCATATGCTCATAAGATGGCTTGGTCTTCAAGACAAATTAAGTAAACATATTATCATCATCTGAAAACTCATCACAAAGCAAGTATGACCATTATCATCACTTTCATATACTCATAATAAGGTGTGATCTTCAAGACGAATTGAGTATACAATATTATCATCATCTGAACCCTCATAACAAGGAAAACATGACAGTTATCACTTCCATATACTCATAAGATGGCTTGATCTTCAAGACGAATTGAGTAAACTGTATTATCATCATCTAAACACTCATAAAAAGGCAAACATAACAATAATCACTATCATATTATACTCGTAAGATGTCTAGGTCTTATTAATAGAAGAATTGGATAAAAATATTTTCTTAATCTGAAACCTTATAATAAGATAAGCATTGCAATCATCTCTTTCATATACTCATAAGGACGGCTTGATTTTCAAGACGTGCAAGAATTTATTAACGCACTTAACTAAGCTGAAAGATCCGACAACAACAAAAACAACAAGTCTTAAAAACCGTAAAAAAATACAATTACAGCTATACGTTTACCTTCATCACTAAGCACGGTACTAGGAAATCAGCAAGTAAGAGGCGGGGTAAATGATATAAAAGATAGTAGTAAATATTTAAGATTTTTAACCCAGGTTAAAAATCATAAATATTTAAAATTATTCGAAATAATATACTAGGTACATAGTCTACGAGTTTTAAATTATATTTATGTAGTAAATTCTGTTGCGACAGAGATAAATTTCATGTAGTAGAGAAAACTGTCAGAAAAATATATAAGTTGTTAAGTTGCAACGGTATCCTCTGACCATAAATTTATAGAAGTATGCGGACATTGTTTTTATGCTACGTATAATTCTTCTGAAAATCTGTGATGATTTTCAATCAGTTTTAACTTAAAATATACTTATCTGCTACCATCTGCTTGGGATTCTATAAATGATAAAATTGTATCCCAACACAAACACACCTCTGCAAAACTTTAAGATACTTTCTATGATTATGTTATTTTTGCTTAGAACATATTATATCTATATAGATAGGAGTGATAAAGGTTATACGGAAAACATGCGGAATATTTGTGTAAAGTTTTAACGCAAAACTATTTCTCTATAACACAGGCTGTTACAAAACGATGAATGTGAAAATATGAGATAAATACATTACATGAAATGAAATAAAATTGTTTCACGAAATTAATAGATCTTAAATTTTCTTTAATTTTTTTGTCAAATTGCATAATTTTCTAGATAATTATCAAAAAACTGAGTATAAGGGTTTATTCGATAATTGTACTATTTGCCCAAAGACCATTATAGACATACAGGTTTTTTATTTAAGTTCTACTCTTACGAAATCGCGGGTAAAGGCCAGTAATCAAAATATTTTTTTAAAAGCGTAAGACTTATAAAAATATTTATTATGAAAGGTATCGAGTTTTATTGCTTAAAGTATTTTAAATATAATAATTTAATTTCACGAATACCTCAGAGATATTTTATCAGTAACTAAATATATTAATAAATACTTTCTTATAAAGTGGAATTTAATATTTTAAGAAGTTTGAAAGAAGTAGCTGTTACCAAGCTCGCGTTACATATAAAATAAAGGAAAGATTCAAATTACTTATTTAAATAAAGTAACTAATAGGGAGTTCTGGTGGGAACTTAACCCCAAGTGAATTGTTTTTCGTCTTACGTTTACGGTTTGATGTGGGTATTCATAAGTTAACGTGGTATTTTTCGTAAGTATAACTTTGTAAGTATGACCATATTTTGCAATATAGATCTAACTTTAATTGGCTTACAATCCGGCAGTGGCGCAATTTCAGAATAGTGTTTGTTCTTTTTTCCATATTTAATGACCCATCTTCGTCTCCTTAAGATTAAATTTCACTATCTTTCCTCATTTCATGATAGGGTTACGTTCTTCTCCTAACAACAAAATCTGTATTCCTGTTCAATGCACCAAGTTCTATGGTAACTGCTTCACAGTTCTGGCTACACGCCTTTGGAACACCTTGCCAGATGACATCAAAAAACACCCAATAAGTAGGCTTTTAGAAAGTTGGTACATAATCATCTTTTAAAGACAACGCTTCTTACATGAATCATCCATATAATACATAAAACAGAGGTTTATATTCATAATTATTTGTATGTACTAATTATATAGGTATAATATATATATATATATATATAATATAATATATATATATATGTGTGTGTGTGTGTGTGTGTGTGTGGTGTATGTGTAAACATATTTGTACATAAGTATACATATATTTGTATAGATTATTTATAAGTAAAATGATAATACTCGTATTACGTAGTTACATACCGTTGTTTTTTCGAGGTTTTTTCTTTTTTTTTAACCGAGAATTTTTTATCGGATCGTGTTTTTGCTTCAACAGATTTGAAGATTATAAGTCCAAGTTTGATGTGTCCAAATAGCAAACTCTTAGGTCCAGATACCGAGATCCAGATTGCTCAATATCACCAAAACAGCATTATATGGACTCTTAATTCGTAATTTTTAAACCAATGTTCTAAAACACATAAAATGTCAATATTCATAGTAATAAAAAATTGAGGTTGGTTTTCTCGTTCAAAGTGTTCGAACGAAAGTATAGCTAAAGGCTTAGTATAGTATTCAAAGAGGATGCCGCCACCACACAGCAAGGCTTTTTAGGCGTTTATGAAATGAAAACTTTTTAGAATCGTTGAGATTAAAAACTCGATAAAACTAAAAAGCGGCACTAAAAGGGACAAACATACACATATATAGGATTTAGCCTACGAGGAAATGAGATAGAATAGAGTGTAGACCTGAAATTAAAAAGTTGTGAGTTCGAATCCGCAATTTGACTACTGTCTTTTTTCATATCCATATCATGGGATTTCATGGAAAACAACTAGTCCACCATCTTGGGTTGTCCGCCATATTGGATTTAGAATGATGTCACTTAGCTAACCACCTATAAAAATTCAGCTCAATCGGTCGAGGATGACTGCTTTAAAATTCAGTTGAAAGACTTGACTTAACTTTTTTTTGACTTTCGTTTTGTTTTGAAATATTTTTGTTTTATAGTTAATTTCATTTGAAGGTTTCACTTCTATCACGTGTGAACTGCGCACACATGTTTTTTTAATTATTTAAAACATCCACTAACAGATAGTGTTTTTGTGTATTTTTGTGTGTTAATAAATGGCTCAGATAAAACCCCTTCTCTTCGTAGAGTGACTCAAACTCTACGATATAAATTAAGGTATTCTCATGTCCTCAAAAATTTATGCTTGAATGCAACCAATACCTAAATGAGGTTAGGAGTTTCAATAATATGACCCCCTCAATGAGTAAAAGGTCATAAAGGATATAAGGGAAATGTTAAGTATATGGATGGCTTAATTATTTTAATAAAAATTATTGTAAGGGGAAATTAGAAAAATATACTTTACGTATTTGATATTTAACTTCGATGATTGACGATTTTCTATTGTCTTTTTTTCTATGGCAACTCTAGTGACAATTTGTCGTTGGTTTCGAAAAGTTTCATTATTTAAATATCGTAAATACATGTCAATATCTATTTCATTTTTATTTAATAATTATTAATTATAGACAGTTTGTATTGTGAAATAAGGAAACTGCATAAATAAGAACACTTTTATGTCAGAACCAAAATAATTCTTATTTCATACTATTTCTTTTAATAATTAAAGATCTATTACTATTATTTGGATAAATTAATTCTTTTCGGATTTCTTTTCGAATTCGAGTGACAACTGAAGATGAAGTAAGACACAAAGAGAATAAGCTTTCTTTAATTTTTATATAGTAAAAGACGAATGAATCAAAGCTATTATAGAATCTGGCTTGCCGTCAGTTTTTCGAATCTGCAGCAGACCATTTAAATTTATCATTCCGTCAAAGACAGGCTGAACTTTATTATTAAATCTTTACCGATAATGTTGTTAGTTTTAAAGATGTAATCATATTTGCTTATGCCATACGGCGAAAGAATAATGTAGGGCAAGGGTGGCGTAAGTGACAACTTAGGAAAATCCCCGAATCGTCTTTTTTATATTTTATTTTAAATTGATGAAAAACAATGGAGAACAGTGGTGGCCGTTACCCGAATGGATCTGCTGGAACACCAAGACCAAGGACCACGTTCTCACAGAATAGCAGCGTATAATAGCAGCTTAATACTGCTTTGTTTCTTATGGTGATTGTAGAGAACCGGAGATGATTTTTACTGGAAACGAGGCAATATACAAAGTATAAAAAAGTAGTTTTTATTTTTATTAAAAGTTATTAAATTATTGTTTATTAAATGTTTTATCTAACTGACTGACTGACTGTTTGTTTTGACATTTGAAATAATATAGAATTATTTTCATGTAATAAAGAAGTTTTTATGACGTAATAGCGATATTAGTATATGTATTTAAAATATTATAACTCTGCGCCAGACTTATGTGTGTAACTTGAAAGGAAATTTTCCGATGAATGTGAGTAATGTTTAAGAAATGTTCAAAAAATAATATATATTAAAAGAAGTTATATTTTATTTAAAAGTTTGAAGTCTTAGCCTTCAATGGTAATGTTGTATGTAAGGCAAAGATTTTCACTGTTTTCCGAAGGAAATTTTAGTTCCTATGATTAAGTTTCGGCTAAAATGTCCTCCACTTAATTTGATGAAACCTTATTAAATTTTAGCCAATGAAATATTAAGTCCTGCTTCGGGTGAAACACTCCCCCTTCCCTCATATAAGTATAATACCCTGTATACAGGGTTATTTTTCAAAGACCAGCCAAATTTAATAATTATATGCATACACTTCTTCACTTCATTCACTTCTTGCAGTTTTGAAAAATATGCGTTAACAAAGTTTCTACATTTATTTGAAAATATCAGAAATTGAATGGGATTTATGGGAAACAAAGACGCGCGCTCGTGTATGTACGAGTCAATACACGGAGCATTTGCCTACTATTTACTTCCTTAATGACATGCTCGCTTCTATGTTGTTAACTACGGCGCGAATTATTATTCCAATTTCCCCTTCACACTTTAAACGGACTTAGGA
The DNA here is from genome assembly GCA_033319125.1 of Parnassius glacialis. Lineage (NCBI taxonomy): Eukaryota > Metazoa > Arthropoda > Insecta > Lepidoptera > Papilionidae > Parnassius > Parnassius glacialis. Next base: position 8,343,166 of record JAVANC010000018.1, read on the forward strand.
CCATAATAACAAATAAAATAAAAAATACATTTATCGACTACTGGAATAGATTTTATGCAAATAAAAAGTTCTGCACACCTCGAATTAAATAATATTTTACACCCACACAAAAGGACAGTTCGAAATACAAGTTTAGACTACAGAGCGAGGAAAAAAGGTAAAGAATAAATGTCAACAATTAGTTGTAGAAAAGATAGTTGAGCTGGAAGGAAAATGATAGGTTGGCGCGATTTAAAGAATTGTTAATCAGCAGCGGGAACGCTGAAGGTGTTTAAAAGTGGACTGATAATTAAAATAATACATTTCCAAACACTTTAAATATAAAGGATAAAAATGATAAAATGTTTTTAATGTTAATTTTTTTTTCACCATTCGCTTGTGTTATCTATTCTGAACATCCTCTGCAAATTTGGCCGGTTATTGCAAAATAACCATGTATATTAGAATTCATAATTAAGGAGTTTTTTATAGTAGAACTGTTTCCTAACGTAATAAGGTATTCACTTAGAGTATTTATAAGCAATCTATAGAGTGCGAGTTAGTGAGTATGAACAGTAAGTGCGGGTATGAACAGTTTCGAAATGGCAAAGGCGGCTTTATTTGTTACGAAAGGTCACGCGCGTTAATTTTTCCACTTGACGGAATTAATTTGAATTTTAAGTTACCACATGGTGAAACGTGTAGTTCTAAGCTGAAAAACTATTCACGGAAGCAAACTAAGAAGAACAATTATATTTATTTTCATCGGTATGAGTAATAATAGGTCTTAACCTATGAAATTGCCGTTCTGCAGTACCTATAAAATAATTTTTGTATGGCTAAGAATTCAAATTTCAAATTAATTTTATTTTAAGGTTATAAAGCTTGATAAATGAGTGCCGCACGAACTCAATAATCGGCAGCGCGAAGCACGTGTTGAGACGTACCTAGCACTGATCAACAGGCACACAAACGAAGGAATTTTGAACCGCATTGCTACCCGTACGATGGATTCTGTTTGACCGCAAGCTCTCTTCAAGTTGATTGCATCCTAATTCAGCACCTAAACAATGCCCCAAACGAAAACTTACCCCTTGGAAAGTGCTGGTCACTGTTTGTTGGTCTATCGTCGGTGTGCTTTATCACAGCTTCTTACCAAACGGGATGAGCATTACTGCAGATGTGTACTGTGAAGAACAGAACACATCTGCAATGATGGAGAAGCTCGCACGTCTCCAACCAGCTTTGATCAATTGCTAGTTCCCGCTGCTCCTGCATGACAACGCGTGACCTCATACTGTACATCAGACGGTCTCTAAGTTACAAGAGCTGGGGTTGGAAGCTCTACATCATTTGCCGTACTGACTAGAACTTGCGCCTACAGATTTATACTTTTTCCAGAATTTAGATAACTTTTAGGCGGGAATTCAATACCCGAGGGGCAGTATAAAATGCCTTTGAAGAATTTTTTATCTCCTGTTCAGCTGATTTTTTCAAGAAGGGTATAAATAAACCACCAATGCTTTGGCAAAGATGCAACGATTGCATGATTACTTTAATAAGTAGAAATAAAAAATATAGAAAAGAAATTACTGTAACTAATTTCATAAAAACGGCAATTTTATAGGTCAGAACCTAATATCAGAACACCTGCTGACGCTTGGCATAATGAGCAATGAGCAATACGCGCGCTCCACGGCTTGCTTATTTATCTTCTAAGGATGTTCATTTTATATATTATGCATTTATTGTGTTGAAAATAATATGGTAAATGCTAAAAAAATGTTTGGTTATTAGAGTCAAGTATTTTTTGGTCTAAAATTAAATAAAACATTGTCTTTTAAATTTTGCTATCTCCCACAAAAAGCCTTATAAATACCCTTTAGAAATGAATGATTTAATATAATGGTCTAGAAAAATAAATAATTTAAAATTAAAAATTTTGTACAGCCGACTTCAATATAGGTTATTTGAGAATAACTCAATAACCATTGGTCTGACCTTGATCAAATTCATATGGGACCACACGAGAACTATTAGCTTTCATATAAAAAAAGAATCATCGAAATCGGTTCGCCCAGTACAAAGTTATGAGGTAACACACATAAAAAAAAAAAAAACATACACTCGAATTGAGTACCGTCTCCTTTTTGGAAGTCGGCAGATAAGTAAGGTTGAGTTACTTTCATTCAATACTTTCGATTTTTTACGAGCAGCAAATTCATTACTTTGAGTACATTGGTTGTTTTATGACTTTTACATTTTGTTTACAAATAATACTAACGATGGTGTAGAAGTTATGTTATTCTTATTCGAGGACTCTTTCAATATTTTTTATTTATTAACTCCTTAGTATAATGTTATCGTTATTACCATCATAATGTCCCTTGAGTTCACTTCTAAATCTAGGTCTCTCTGAAGGCAACCTATTAATCCAACGCTCACAAAATCCATTGACCTCTTGCAAAACCATGACATGTGTAAACCTCATGGTTATCATCGCAGGCGACTACTAGTTCCATCTAGCGACAGGTTTTGTAACGAATAAAAATAAATTGTTTTAAAATGCTGGTGTATGAAGTCATTTAAGATTTCACTGTTATTGCCATTACATCTTACGATCATCATCTACGATCACTAGCCAACGTATTATACAATAGCAACGCAGTATAGATATACTTTCATACGAATTGTAATCGATATAAATAATGTTATACGATTAAAATTAAATAGACGCTATGCCCTATGTTCAGTATGGTGGGTGTAAAGGGACCGAGATCAATTTTACTGAAAACGAGGCTGACGGCATAGGTGAAATATCTTAACCCTGGGAATGAGGCGATCACTACCATGCTGTTTCTAAATGTTTTCATACTAATTGTATAAAGTAATACAGCTAAAACCGTTTACGATGGCATCGTATAGAACAACATACTGGTTATATTGACCAAAATCATAGGTTCGAGCTAAATGCTTTATTTAAAACACTCCTTTTTACGCAATTGCTAATTACGACATACCCCACTAAGTGACTTTATTTAACTATTATTTTATAACAATTTTATCTGTTAGAACTACCAACCGCAATGTTAACAATATGAATAGGAAGGAGTATCCACATCTGTTACATTTAAACGTAACATAGGAATTCAGTATTTTACTGTATGTGGATAAATTTTATTATCCCGGCCGGAGTGACTAAAATGGTGTGTTGGTTTAAATGACCAACTACTGGTTCAGAGTTATTAAAAGGATAATTATACGTAAATTAATGGACTCTAAGTTGCTGTGCAAATTTACTATTTCTAAATTCGGGCTACAAACAAAAGCTGTGAAGGAATGCATATGCACCCATCTGGACTTTGCTGATCTGTCTCGTGTTTCAAGGGCTGCAGAAACGATGTCTCGGCGCCGGTTGTGTTCACACATATGAACTTCACAGATAGTCGCGAATTATAGCGTCGTTGTAAATTTCTATATACTTTACGATATTTTTGAATAGTTTAAAATCTAAATTATACAAGGGCTGGAGCAATTACGCGATATAGACGAGATGCGGTTGATTTCGTGTCTTCTGAACTTGTAAGATAAAGGTATAAAGCGGTAGATAGGAATCCCGGATATGGGATTGACAGTACTCTTATTGAATAATAATTAACGAATCTCATAAGCGTTAGGCGGTAGTGCAAAGTAGCGCGAACGTCTCCCCGGCCTTGATGTATCCTCAAATAGGGAATAAAGAATAAAATAATATATAGGGGATAAATACTTATATAGTAGCGAAAAGAAGCGATATTATGACCTAGAAATTAAAAATAAATACTACTTTACTTATAATATTTATAATGTACCCAATCGTTGTGTCGGTATAGGACAATGTTTGACAAGAGGACGTTTTAGAGTAAATTGTTTAACTTGCGCAACGCGTGCCGCACCACCAAGATACAATTATTACAAAACATAAGGTAAATGTAAATATAAAATTCTTAGCATCCAGCTTCCGCAGAGTTTACTTCACCTGAGGATGCCTCGTGTAGAGGCAAAACACGTGTCGTATTTTCGAGAGTGGTATGTCGTGCCTAGTGTGGTGGTGCTGGGGATGGTAGTGCTGGGATTGACGGTGACGGGTATAGTGCGCGCGATTGAGGGAGGGTGGGAGGTCCCTTTAAAACTGGGCAGGACACATCATTTTCTTTCTTTACGCGGAATTAAGCAAATTAGTTAATTACAACCCCAGTATATATAAAATTTCAATTTAAAAAAGAATCGCAAGTATTAAAATTTCAAACTTATACAATTTAGATAAAGTAATAATACCGGAAAAAAATGACGTATATGGCATTTGTGTACACTACAATTATAGGTGAGGCAAAGTTCTATGGAGATTCTGGCATTGTGCTTTAGGAAATGTACGGGTGTGAGTGCTGTAGGTTCCGAAGAATCACTACTTAATACACAAATTGGGAATGAAACTGAAACCGAGAATTTAAGATGAGAGGAGACTCTTTTGACAGAGTGTAGTAAGCATTTCTTCATACGAAACAAATAATTATTTATAACCTTAATATTGGATTCCCATAATTCCAGAAATGTGGAGCGTTTGGAGGGTTGAGTTTCCAAACAATGCTATTTTCAGTGAGCACCTAATTAAATGCCATATAATATACTTTAGATTGTAAAAAGCAATGTAATACATTTGAATAAAACTATTTTTACCGATTTTATCGCTTATATTAATTTATTTTATATTCCCTACGTTTCGAGCACTTTACAGCACCCATGGTCACTAGAGGGACTGAGGTGTTCGACGTCCTAAAACTACGGCTAACTCCAGATTAAAACTATTAATTTTTGTTCCGATCTACGCAATATGAACTTACAGTATCTTGAAGTCTTGCAGTTGTATACTTGGGTTGGGATTTAATTTTATTAATTATAGGATCGCAAGCAGATAGTGGCACCCAGCCATCATCTCTATTGAAATTAGGATGTTTTTTGATTTCAATAGCCTCGCGAATCATTCTTGACGAAAAATAAAGCGGTTACAGTTATTCACAAGACGATACAGCTTATCAAGGAAAATATCATAGAGATCAGAAAAACATAGAATAGAATAGAATAGAATAGAATAATTTTTTTATTCAATATAGATTACATGTGTAATTCTTATTGAAAGTCATTTTTTACTTTACCACTGGTTCGAAAAAAAAACCTCCGTCCTGGGAAGAACCAGCAAGAAACCCAGCGGGACTTTTTTTTAAAGCAAATTTTACAATAATGGTTATACAACTATATAAGTACAAAATTTATTTTAGAAACAGCTTGGAAGCGATCACCTCATTCCCAGGGGTTATTATCAACCATGTATTCATTTATACTATAATAACCCTTTTTATACAGTTTCAACTTAACAAAACATTTAAACTTGCTAATAGAGAGAGCCTGTACACTTTCCGGGACCTTGTTGTAATAGCGTATACATTGCCCCAAGAATGAATTACTGACTCTGTGGAGTCGAGAAACTGGTATTACTAGCTTGTGTTTGTTCCTAGTGTTTACAGAATGCACATCACTTTTTTTACTAAAACTACCTTTGTTTTTGTGAACATACATTAAATTTTCGTAAATATACTGAGAGGCCAAAGTTAATATATTTATTTCTTTAAATTTATCTCTAAGAGACTCTCTCAGTTTTAGGTTGTAAATAGCTCTAATGGCCCTCTTCTGTAAAACAAAAATAGTTTCTGAATCAGCCGCATTTCCCCATAGCAAAATCCCATAAGACATTATGCTATGGAAATAACTGAAATAAACTAATCTAGCTGTCTCGACACTAGTGAGACCTCTTATCTTTTTTACAGCATAGGCTGCAGAACTTAGTCTGCTTGCTAGTTTGGATATATGGGGGCCCCACTGAAGCTTTGCGTCGAGAGTGATGCCAAGAAAAACAGTGGATTCAACAGGGCTCAGTTCTTCCCCATTTAAAAACACATTGGTTCTCAGATTTTTAACATTCGTTGTTGTAAATTTAATACATTTAGTTTTATTTCCGTTTAAATGTAAATTATTAACGTTAAACCAATGCACTAATTTTGATATAGCATTATTTACTTCGTCACATTTAAATGATTGACGTTTAAGTTTAAAAATCAAAGAAGTATCATCAGCAAATAATACTATATCATGATTATCCTCTACAATAGAAGGTAAGTCATTAATATACACTAGAAATAGGAATGGGCCGAGAATTGAGCCCTGAGGGACACCCATTAGTACAGGTGAGCCGGAAGAACTTTTACCATTGATAATAACTTTCTGCATTCTATTACTTAAATATGAAATTATAAGCTTAAGCGCTGTGTTCTTGACACCATAGTACTGTAGCTTCCTGATTAATGTCTCATGGTGAACGCAGTCGAAGGCCTTGGAAAGGTCACAAAATATACCCAAAGCATCCTCTGAATTCTCCCATGCACAAAAAATATGTTTAATAAGCTCAACTCCAGCGTCAGTTGTTGAGCGACCCCTTGTAAAACCGAATTGATTTCTATGTAGCAATTTATTAATATTAAAGAAACTTAACATCTGATCTAAAATTATTTTTTCAAAAATTTTACTAAATGTTGGTAGTACAGAAATTGGTCTAAAATTGGCGGGGTCTAATGTACTACCAGATTTAAATAAAGGTATGACTTTACTGAGTTTCATTAAATCAGGAAACACACCAGATTCGACGCTTGTATTAAATATAGTGGCTAGATAAGGTGCTATTATATCTATTATAGATAAAATAACTTTAACGGAAATCCCCCATAAATCTGCCGTTTTCTTAACATCAATAGTTTTAAAATATTTAACAATATCTTTTGGCAGTACTCTATGGAATTTAAAAGTATTTGAACAAGCCTTTACATTTTGTTTGAGCAATGATTCAGCGACAGTAGGAGAAGAGTTTAATGATTTAGTTGTCAAAAAGGAACATCAGTAAAATGTTTTTCAAAAGCCATAGCAACTTCTTGATCAGATCGGGGTTAAATTATTGTTAATATTCAATTGAAAATCCGAGTTGCGCGGTTTGACCTTGCCCGTTTCACTATTTATTATTCTCCAGGTCATTTTAATTTTGTTAGATGCAGTTTTAATTTTGTTACTTAAATGTAAAGCCTTAGCTGTGGCGCACACTTTTTTAAATATTTTAGAATATGTTTTTACATAATCTCTAAATATAACACTACTATTATATGATCTTTCATTATAAAGCTCGTATAACTTTCGCCTACTCTTATAAATTCCTACTGTCGCCCATTCATTAAATGATTTGCGACTGTTAAAAGAGGAAGTTTTAGAAGTAAATATCCTACTAAATTCACAAGTTATAATTTAAATAATGTATCATACAAACAATTAGCACTGTTTTTAAATGAAAGTAATGGAAGTCTTTTTATTATATTACTTCTAAACCTCTCAAAGCGATGTTCATTTATTGGAACAAACACAACTTTCTTATTTTTCTGTTTCTATTGTATGTAAGGCAATGATACTAACTGTCCACAGTGATCTGAACTTAAATTTTGAATAATTGATTTATGCAAGGGCTTAACATCTGTAAAAATATTATCTATACAGGTCGCACTAGGCCCAGCAATACGTGTTGGTTCTAAGAATAAATTAACAAGATTATATGATTTAAACAATGAGCTAAACTTAATACTAATGGAAGAAGTTTCAAGGAGATTGATGTTAAAGTCTCCACATATTACAACAGACTTGTTCTGTTTACTAAGTTTGAGCAAAAGTTCTTCCACAATCCTTTCAAAATAGTCATAAGTAGCACATGGAGGTCTGTAAACACATACAACAATGAGGTGCTCGAGCTCGACACAAGCCATTTCTACAGTTCGCTCAACAGAGAGGCTCACTATATCCTTACGTTCTTTATATAATAATGATTTATCTGCTAGTATTAAGGAGCCACCACGTAAACTTTTTTCTCTATTGAAGGAACTGACCACCTGGTGATTTCTGTGAACTGTGAAGATTCGTTAAATCCATATTGAGTCTTGCAATAGCGTCACAAAAATAGTTGACGTCTACTTGAACATATATTTGCAGGTCATCAGCGTAAAGATGGTAAGATCAGCTAAGTTGAGAAGTGAGAAAATTAATAAAAATGGAGAACAGAAATGGAGATAATATTCCACTTTGTGCCACGCCAGTGGAGAATTGACACCAGTCAGATATGTTACGACCATTAATGATAGCATGTTGATGACCACATAGGTAGGAAGAAAACCAGTCTACTATGCTACGACTGGACATAGATCCCTTTGATAACTCGTTTTTTTTAACATTGTCGATGCTCGAGCAGAACAGGTTTTTTGAACATTGCAGGTGGCCGGAGGCCCTTTTTACTGGAAATGAGGCATTCCATCTTAGTCCTCACGGGTGACAACGCATCTACATTTTGATTTGTAATAGAGGATAGATGTAGATGTCTATGGGCCGCAGCAACCACTTACCATCAGGTGGACTGTGTGCTCGTTTGTCACCCTTATTCTATAAAAAAAAAAAAAAAAAAAAAAAAAACCTTCATTGTTTAACTTCACAAAATAACGTTCACGCTGCACTATATAGCACAGTATTTTAAATAGTCACAAGATTTCAGCTTGTCTGTCACGTCGTTGTTAGCAAAAATATTTTTCATGAGAGCCAGAAGACAGTTTATAATCAAAATGCCCTTTCTAAAGATAATGATGCATTCCATCTAAGTCCAGAGAGGTGATAACACATCTTCCTTTTTATTTTTAAATAGTGATGCACCCCGGATTTGCCCGAGTTGTAAAATTACCCCGCCGCGCTGACTGCCACCATACTTATTTTGTATCGGTAGAGTTTTTATATAAAAATTGATACTAAAAGTTATCCTGAGAAGGGAGGTAGCTAATTTTTAGAAGCAATATTTTGTCGGAAACTGTACACGCCCCTAACTGCCCCGACAAAGTACGATCCTACAGGGGCCCAGCTGTAGGCTCGATGAACAATTAGGACGGGCCGAGTGGCCTGGTGGAATGTTCTATCCGACTTAGCTTTAAGGGGAAGGCTAGTCGAATAAAGAGTACTTAACTAATACGGTACTTACCTGCTTCGGGAGCAGAGACGGGTCACTTGGATCTGTCAGGCTGAAGGTGTAGTGCATGTGAGTGGTTTGTGAGTGTCTTTGTGTGTAGGTGGCCTGAACCAGATAGCACGATGATTCCCCGGAGGCGGTATTCTCCCGCGGAGTCCCCGGTGGCAATTCCCTCTTCAATGCACTAGGTCAGTCTATTCACATTAAACTCGCTTCACAACAAAAAGGAACTAAATCCGTTGATCACAGTAAGAACCAACACCTGGCGCGTCCGACCGCAGTGGGCATAGTTCACCTCCGCTCGCGACGCGACAAAATTTACAGAAAAAACAAATACATCCGCTAAGATCGACCGATTTCTATACTAAATCGCGTCGACGTGTCCAGTCGACACGGCTCGAAAGGAATGTCGGCGCGGGGGGGATGTGACCTCGATACGGTGCGAGGCTATTATCGTGCGGTTATAATACAAACTCAAATTTTGCCTAAACAGAAACTATTTTTAGAAGTTTTCAAGAAGAATAATAACAGCCATACATTATTTTCATTCAACTTTAATTATTGACTCAGCGCACGCTATGTAAGTTTTCAAGATGCACGACTTTTTCCGACTTCATTGACGAAAATTATCATTACTTTTACGGTGCGTACACATTATATAACATAACATGTAATAAACGTTGTTATATATAATGTTTAATAATGTGGAGGCTGTATGATATGAAACGTGTTATATAACATGACACAAATGTTATATAACTTGAACGTTAGAACGACAAACGACAATGTCATGTAACATTGTACTATTGCATTGTTATTCTAATGTGTACAGTATTGTTATATGTTGCAATGTTGAAAAACAATGTTACATAATGTGGACGTGTTATAAAACAAAAGTTACACAACATGTTATTTAAGCTGTAGATATAATATATGCAGATACATAATATATAGTAAATTGTGAAAGAATTTATCAAATAGGTGCAGTGGTTCCAGAGATTTCCCTCCATATATATACAAACTCACGAAATTCGCACTCTCTCTTGAATGTATTAGCATAGATAATCGAGGTTAGACGTAGATGTCTATGGGCTATAGCATTTATATGGAATATATGCTCGCATTCCACCCTCTTCTTATTCTATAACATAATCCTCAAAAGAAAACCTCTCAGTATATTTAAGATTTTTTTTAACAGTGGTAGAGCCAAGCGGAAGCTTTTGCTGTCGCACGGATGAGCTAGCTAGAACCGGGGTGGTACCACGACCTCACAGAATACCAGCGTGAAGTAGAGGTTTACCTCTGCGTTGCGCTTGGTGAGTGCAGGTGGCTGGAGGCCCAGTTCCCCTCCCCCCCATTAACATGGTAGTGGAATTAAATAAAAGACTACCCCAGGAGGGTATCAGCACCCCTGAAGAATCCCTCGCTGAGTATCCACGACCAAACTTCTCCACTCCTGGGCGTGGGTGCTCAGACTGCCCCGCGTATTCTGGGGGGGGGGGGGGGCAAAATTCCGCTCGCAACTAATGCTGCTCGGGGCAAGCGGAGCAATACAACCAAGGCGACCCCTGTCACGATCTCCGTGAATTTTTGCTACATCAGGGGACTTTATTCCAACCTTAACGCTGTCCATTACCACCTAGAGACGGCCTTGCTCTTTTTAACCAAGACTAAGGTGTCCTCTCCGGCTGATACTTCATATCTCTCCTACCCGGGGTACAAATTGGATCACTCCCTTGTGCCCCGGGCTGGAGTTTGCGTATACGTCAGAGAGGACATCTGTTTTCGACGCCTCGGCAGTCTTGAAGGTACAGACCTGTCCATTCTCTGGCTGCGCGTAGACAGCGACGACCATCCCCGCGTCTACGGGTGCCTCTATAGGTCCCATAGCGGTAATGCCGACACAGACCGACTCATCGACCACGTCCAAATGGCTGCAGACTCCGTGCTATAACAGGCCCCATCCGCTAAGATCGTGATACTCGGTGATTTCACCGCCGACCACGATGAATGGCTTGATTCTCGTTTAACCGATCATGTGAGTAGATCTGTCTATGATTTTGCTTTGGCATATGGTCTAACACAACTGGTTACTTCGCCTACGCGGATCCCAGATGTGAAAGACCATGTACCTTCCCTGTTGGACCTTCTGCTGACCTCTCATCCGGACGGATATCAGGTCTCCGTCGATGCCCTTCTGGGCACTTCGGGCCATTGTCTGATCCGGAGTACGGTGCCACTCACGCTCCAATCGCAGTTGCGATCTGCAGCTTGCCACCGTGTTTGCATCCTATGCAATGGGATGCGGTCTTTTTTTGCATCCTATCCTTGGGGGCGGGTTTGCTTCACGCCGGAAGATCCCAGCGTTGTTGCCGATTCTGTTGTTGATGTGGTACTTCAGGGTATGGAACATTTTATTCCATCCTATGTTGTGCCCATCGGAGGCAGATCCCAGCCATGGTTTGGGCTCTCCTGTAAAATAGCATCACGCTATAAGCAGGAGTCCTACCGGGCCTCGGCTGACGCATCAACGTCTCGGGATATAAACGCCAGCGCACTTAAAAAGAAGTATAATTCCGCCTCCAGGTCCTTCAGAAGCGTCATTGCCAAGGCAAGGACTGAGCACATCGGCAGAATTGGCGAGAAACTAGTTCGCCTTTCTTCGGGAACCCGTGCATTCTGGTCTCTCGCCAAGGCTGTCCAAGAGAACTTCTGTCAGCCATCTCTTCCATTTCTGCACAGAGAGGACGACTCACTGGCCCATGCCGCAAAGGAGAAAGCCAATCTATTGAGCCCTCTTTTTGCGTCCAACTTGAAGCTAGATGACGGAAGGAAACACCACCGACCATCCCGCGATGTGAGTGCTCAATGCCGGATGTGCAATTTACACAGCGCTCGGTTCGCAAAGCACTCTTCTCCCTGGACGTCAGCAAGTCGAGTGGGCCCGATGGAGTCCCTCCCATTGTGCTGAAGACGTGTGCTCCGGAGTTGGCACCGGTTTTAACGCGTCTTTTCCGGTACTCCTACTCTCAAGGTGTAGTCCCGAATTCATGGAAGACAGCTTTTGTCCACCCGATCCCTAAAAAAGGCGACCGCTCAGACCCGTCCAACTACAGGCCTATCGCCATCACCTCCTTGTTCTCCAAAATAATGGAAGCCATTATAAGCTGCCAGCTCATGAGATACCTTGAGGATCACCAGCTGATTAGTGACCGCCAGTACGGTTTTTGTCGGGGTCGATCACCTGGTGATCTTCTAGTCTACTTAACTCATAGATGAGCGGAGGCAGTAGAGTCTAAGGGGGAGGCATTGGCCGTTAGTTTAAACATAGCGAAGGCCTTCGATCTGGTCTGGCACAAAGCGCTTCTTTCGAAGCTTCCTTCCTATGGGCTTCATGAGAAATTGTGCAAATGGATCACCAGTTTCCTTGCTGATCGGAGCATCAAGGTCGTAGTAGACGGTGCATGCTCTGATTTCAAGCCTATCAACGCTGGTGATCCACAAGGCTGCGTGCTATCACCAACGCTGTTTATACTGCATATCAATGATATGTTGCTAACTGGTAGCATTCATTGCTATGCAGGTGACAGCACTGGTGATGCCTTATATACCGGCCGTGCCAATATTTCTCGGGAAAACGTCGCCGAGTACCGGGACAAACTTGTGTCTGAAGTTGAGTCTTTGCTTAACAAAGTCTCGGATTGGGGCCGACGAAATCTAGTCCAGTTAAATCCCCAGAAGACACAAGTTTGCGCGTTTACCGCTAAAAAGAACCCCTTTGTCGTATCTCCTCAGTTCTAAGGCACTGCCCTTGCTGCCTCAGCCAGTATTGGAATTCTTGGCGTCGACATATCGAATAGTGTGCAGTTTCGTGGTCACTTGGAAGGGAAGGCCAAATTGGCCTATAAAAAGCTTGGCGTGCTCAGCAGAGCGAGACAGTATTTCATGCCGGCACATCGCTTGGAACTTTACAAAGCGCAAGTTCGGCCCCACATGGAATACTGTTCTCATCTCTGGGCTAGGGCACCCCAGTGCCAGCTCCTTCCACTTTACCGCATCAAGCGCAGAGCGGTTCGAATCGTCGTCGACCGAGTTCTATCTGATCGGCTCGATACACTGGCACTGCGTAAAGATGTTGCATCTCTTTGCGTATTTTATCGCATCTATCACGAGGAGTGCTCTGAGGAATTGTTCGGACTAATTCCAGCCGCTCAATTTCACCATCGCACATTGCGACAAAACTCGCGTTACCATCCATACCATCTGGATGAGTGGCGGTCCACCACTGTGCGATTTAAAAGAAGTTTTCTTCCTCGCACGACTTTCTTGTGGAATCAATTACCACCAGCGAATTTTCCGGACCGATACGACTTAGGAACCTTCAAGAAAAGAGCTTACACCTTTCTAAAAGGCCGGCAATGCATCTGAAATTCTCTGGTGATGCGGTTGTTCATGGTCGGCGGTAGTCACTTACCTTACTTACTTACCAGTCTTATTGCTTGCGTGTTGCGCTGCCGTCATGTTAAATTCCGCTCAGTGTGAAAAATTTTGATAAAATAGAATAAATCGATTGTGGACTTATAAACAATGCAAATTAACTGTAAATATAGTGTCGTTTAAGTGTAAGTGTAGTCAACAAAAACTAACCATTAAATCACATAAAAATAAAACGGTGCGATAAAAGTGTAACAAGCATCATGTTTATACGTGATAATAAACTCTAAAATTGAAAAGACATATAAAAACTGTATAATAAACCTTAAAAAACTAACGAAGGGTGACCAAAACAAACTTTTATGTGATAACTTAGTTTAATTAGTGATAAAGTGTAACAAGTGATTCAACAGTCACCCGCAAAATAGTGCAAAATTCAATTGACATTACTCATAATAACCGTCTTCGACAAATTTAAATCTGCATTACAAATCATAAATATCATTATTTCACCACAAAAATTAAAGTCATAATAGCCTAGTGGATAACTGCTTTGGACTACATGTAGTATACTTTATCTAACCTGTACTTCGTTTCCCAGCTGCTACCTTTTTGCATTATTTGTTGTTTATTGCTTCACTACAACGCCATCTTTTGACGATACCTTGAACTTGTACTATTCGTGATTTAATATTGATGTTTGCTCAGAGAGGACAACGCCTTGTGGATTGCATATAAATTATAACAAACATTTCAGTAAAACCAGCTACAAATTTCACTAAAAATATTTGTATACGCATAGCCGAATAGGTAACTATGTCGATCTAACTACTTTAAGATCCGTAGTTCGATCCGCTGCTACCGACATATCTTATCTTATTGTTTTATTATTTTTTGTTATGGTATCTCTGATTTATTACATTTTTTTTAAGTTTATACTGATAAATTCCATATTTTTTATTATTATTTTTTGATTAAAAAAAAAAAAAAAAATGTCGTCATCTAAAGAAAAGCCAACCACTAAAACAAAATGTGACAAATGTAAGCAAAATTTACTAAGACGAGAATTCCTTACTTGCTCACAATGCAAACTGAAACTGAATCTGGAATGTGCAAACGTTCCATTTGTGAGATTTAATATCATGGAAGCAGAAAAGAAAAACAAATGGAGATGTGACAAATGTATTATTAAAGCAAAACAAGTGCCTAAACTATCCAATGGTTCAGAAACTGCTTCCCTATTGCCAGAAAATAACAAAATTGATACCAGCACCGTAAGTTATGAAAACGTGACAACACGTCAACGTAATAAAATTCGCGCATCTTCGCTAGAACCGCAGGACAACACATTTGAAAAGACCATGGAAGACAACTCTTTGACTATACTCGAAGACACGCGTATGAGTCTCCCAGACCTTAACATAGCTGAACACAAAGAACTACGTGATGAAATCAGCTTCTTAAAAACACAGCTAGCAAGTGCCCATTTGGAAATAGACAGATTGAACTTACAGGTTACAGATTTACAAAAAAGAATAAACGACCAACAAAGAAAAAGTCAAGTATTAAAACAATTGATAAAGGAACCTGCACCACGTAAACTAACCCCCATAAAAAAATCCAGTGACATTACATTATCAGAAAGAAAGAAGAAACAAAACAAGCAAAGTTCTCCATCAACTTCAACAAAACCCTGTCCAACGCAACCTGTAACAAATGACGTAGCTAGCTCAAAGAAAATAACAGAACAATCTAGCAACAATTCAAGGAGAAAACTATGTATTTTAAGCAATAGACATTATTCAGGCCCATTACGGTTCGTTGAAAATACGTTTTCAAGCGATTTTAAATTTTGTCGATACCTATTACCTAACACAAGCATTAAGCTTCTCTTGACTAACTTAAAGAACAAATTGTTAAATTTTAATATGAATGACTACTGTATAATTGTATTAGGTGATACTGATATAAGAGACACAAACTGTATTGAACTCATAAACACAATTGGGAATTTAATTAAGCAAATCGACTTTACCAACTTGATAATCTGTACCCCTACGTATGAACTTGGAGCACCAATACAAAATTATAAAATTGAATTATTCAATAGCTTACTCTATATAGAACTACAAAATTACCATAATATATATTTTTTTGACTCTAATGTAAACCTAACTTATGAAATGTTCTCAAGTAGAACAGGAAGGGTAAATAACTTTGGATTACGGAATATTTTCCAAACTATAATGAAACAGATATACTTTGATTTTGAATCATTTCCTTTGACTACCTCACAAGTTGACTGCGATATGGCCGTTGAGAGTAATTCTAAATCTGACTACAACACATCTCATAATTTATTTCGTGACTAATTCCTTATATATCCTCCATCAAAATATAGATGGCCTTATCTCCAAATCAGATTCATTAATGGTTAATTTAGAAATACTTAATGATGAACGTACTCCAATAGATATTATAGGCATAACCGAACACAACATGATAGCTAGTGACTTACATCGCCTTAATATAAGAAACTATAAACTTGCGTCTTTCTACTGCAAACAACAACGTAATGGCGGATCTTGTATTCTGATTAAAAACCACCATGAATACGAAAACGTAAGAAGTTTAATCAACCAATCGATATCTGGTGTTATTGAATGTTCGGCAATAAAATTAGTACAACATAAGGTCTACATAGTCTGTATTTACAGACCTCCTCGGTCAAAATTAGAACTAGTGGCTCTATTTTTTAGTAAACTGGATAATATATTAAGCTCCGTTACTAATAATAGCAACTATAAATTTATTATATGCGGTGACTTCAATATTGATGTGCTCAAAAATGATAAAATATCCAGAGATTTTAAACAGCTATTATCTAAATACAATACAAAATGCCAATTTCATGAACCCACTAGACCTCGCAGTAAAACATGTTTAGATAATATGTTACATAATATTCGTAGTGCAAAAGGAGAAGTCATAGAATTGACAATTTCCGATCACTCTGCTCAAACCCTTAAGATACCTATCAAAAAAACATGTCGGCTAAAATACTGGTATACTTACCACCGAGATTTTTCTCTCGATAATATAAGGAAATTTATGAACTGCATCAAAAGTCTAAGTTTCAGTGAAGCATATGAGACAAGTTGTCCAAATAAAGCTTTCAACTCATTTCATGACCTTTTCACACTTTTTTACAACTTATGTTTTCCAGAAATCAAAATAAAAATCTCTACTTTGAAGAAACCGAAATGGATTTCAAAGGGCATTAAATTATGTAGTAAAAAACGTTGTAAGCTCCTGTGGAAATATCGACTATCTCCGTCACCAACAAATAAATTAATATTTACTAACTATAGTAGAAGGTACAAGAGAATAATTAATCTTACTCAAAAGGCACAGAATGACTATTATATAGCTCAGTCAAAAAATAAATCCCAAGCAACGTGGAAGATAATTAATAACTATAATAGCAGCCTTCCTAAGGAACAGATTAACAATATATTAAGTAACGATAAAGAGGTAACTGAACCGACAGAAATTGCGAACGCCTTTAACGACTTTTTTACAAACTCATTGGAAACAGTCGATAAGGACAAGCCCGAACCTACTTCTATTCCACATAGTCAACGTAACTCAATTTTATTGACCCCAATAATACCCTTAGATGTTGTTAAATCTATTAATTTATTAAAAAATACTAATAGTGTAGGTTTTGACAATGTTTCCACTAAGATTATTAAAACAGTAGGGAATATAATAGCTCACATCTTGTGCTACATTATAAATTTATGTTTAGAACAGGGAATATTTCCAGATATATTGAAATTGGCAATTACTATCCCAATATTCAAAAAGGATGACAACAAGCTGTTAAAAAACTATCGTCCTATTTCACTAATTTCAATATTTTCAAAGTTAATAGAACACATTATATATAAAAAAATAAACGATTACTTTGAAACCAATAATCTATTTTCGAAGCATCAATACGGCTTTCGAAAAGATAAATCCATTAGTATGGCTATATACGAGTTTTTGGAAAGAGTCGTAAAAAACGTTAACAACCGAAAGCCTACACTAGCACTATTTATGGATATGACCAAAGCATTTGACAACATTAATCATAAAACATTACTTAACAAACTAGAAAGGTATGGTATAAGAGGCAACGCCCTTAAGCTAATCGAATGTTACTTAAGTAATAGAAGACAAATTACACATATAACCAAAATTGACTCTAAGACCGGTGAAAATAAAATATACAGATCGAAAGAGCGTCAAGTAAACTATGGAGTACCACAGGGAAGTGTACTGGGCCCTCTCCTTTTTATTATCTATATAAATGATTTTCCTAATGTAATCAACCATCATATGACTATTTTTGCTGACGATAGTACTGTTTTATTTACTTATGATAATGAGAATAACATAAATATTGACATTAATAATACATTGACATCTTTATTCAAATGGCTGACATTAAATAACCTAACAATTAATTTGACAAAAACACATGTAATAAACTTTAAACAAAGAAATAATTATCCTTTAAATTTTGACATTAACTACTCTGGGAATTCAATTAAAGAGGTAGACACTACAAAATTTTTGGGTTTGACTATAGATAATAAGCTGACATGGAAACCTCATATTAATAATCTAATTAAAAAACTAAACCAATTCTCTTATGCCCTTTATAAACTAAGGAAGGTTTCCAGTGTTAAAACTCTTCTAACTGCCTATCACGGATATGTTGCATCAAACTTAAGGTATGGAATAATATTTTGGGCCAACACAACTGAAAAACAAAGTGTCCTCAAAGCGCAAAAAAAGTGTGTTAGATCGATGTTCGGTCTAAATCAGGATGATTCATGTGAACCGTACTTTCGCAAATATAAAATTCTGACTCTACCGTGTATGTATATATATGAGGTTGCAAACTTTGTTCGAAATAACCCAATTTATTTTGAAATGAATACTGCCGGAAGTCGTCGTGAAGGAACATTGAAAGTTAATCACAAATGCAAACCACTTCTTCGAAGAATGTGTGTAAATTGCATGGCACCAAAAATCTATAATAAAATCCCGTTAAATATACGATTAATTAATGATATCAAAAGATTTAAAACTGCGCTCAATGGCTTCCTTGTTGAAAAAGTGTACTATGACATAAGAATATTTTTTGATGACAAAATGTAAAAATATACTTCAATTTTGTTCATATACCTCTAAGGTGAAACATGGCTGTATCTTATAATAATTTTATATGTGACATCCTGTAATACCCATGCTTATGAATTAATAAATGTTTGATTTGATTTGATTTGATCAGGTGAGCCGCATGCTCGTTTGCCCCCTATTCTATAAAAAAAAAATATCTCCTAATATACATTCAATTAATCTACAAATATTCATGCAACATCATCATCATTACACTATAATCCACCGCTTTAAAAAGGTTTAACCAATCGATTGCCTTATTGACGGATATCCACCATGGTTACTTCCTTAGGCAGGCCCTTGATAGATGGTATTATTTTTAATTGTTTTTAGGAAGATGTTGCTACCTATTTCGTGTTTAAATTTACCTCTGTTACTTCTTCCAAAACCCATGGAACGATATAGGGTAGTGAATTCTCATAAGCCGTCATTACACGCCGAATCTACAAATAAACACAGAAAAAAATACTTATATTAAGACACTAACGTAAATTATTTTGATATTTGGAACAAGCTCAATCTAGTAGTAATCACTTACTTGACCCCAATAATTATTTCATGGCGCAATATATTTAATGGTCTATCTAGTTCTTCAAGTCGTTTGTGAAGCATTATAAATAAAGCTTTTTAGTTATTAACATGTATTCTGATAATATATTGTAAAGTAGCACTACACGTGATTGGTTCTCTTTTTGTAGGTTCTTGCGCCATCTATAGGAAACGTAATTTATTCTATAAAACTCTATCTGTGAATATTATGTTATTACTTTTCTTGTTTGTATTATTTAAAGAATAAGAGTGACAACGAGCAAACAGTCCACCTGATCTACATCTACATTTATTCTAGATTAAGAATCGAAATACAGAGGCGTTGCCACCATTGAGGACTAAGATGAAATGCCTTATTTCCAGTAAAAATGGTATCCGGTTCACTGTACTCACCATATGAAACACAGCAGCATTGAGCTGCTATTACACGCTGATATTCTGTGAGAGCGTGGTCCTTCCCCGGTCGAGTTAACCGATACCTGCTAATACTAATTCAGCTGTATAAGGGCTTTGTTTTGTAATATTCTCATTTGTTGAATGTTACATTAGCAATTGTGACCTATTATCTCGTTTTTCATTTGTTTTTTTTAACAAGTACTTTTGCCAATACTGCTAATGATTCTGAAATATCAATGTAAAATAAAGTAATAAAATACCATGAACTGAGTGGTAGTTTAAGAGAATCCCTCACTGCATAACGTGCCATGATTGTCGTAAGTGGCTATTACGAAAATACTAGAATGATAGAATGACCTATAGATGGCAGTTTAGCAATCCCAACAAATAAATCATCTTATCTTATCTTATCATATCAAATATCATTCTATACATACCCAGAACGACGACGAAGAATAGTTTCAATGGTTTATGACTTCTATTATTGCGATCACCAGTCATGCAGTTTGGTGACGATTCCAAGAACTCACAACTATGAGGGAGGTCCGTGTCCAATGTTGGGCTGTTACAGATTTATAAAAGAAGATAGTATGTATAATGAATCAAGGATGCTACCTTTATGTTGCTTTGTTTCGTATGATTAAAAGTAACGAGAACTGTTTTTTTATATTATAAGTAATATATTAAAAGAACGAGTCCCTATTTATGGACGAGGCATTTTTATAATCATTTGCCAACTGATCCGAATTTGATTTTTTGATTAACCGACCTTAGATGTAAGTAGCCATGGTGACAACTTTAACTTACCATCAACCGCGTGCTTATTTGTCACCCTATTTTCTTAAGAAAACCTCTCGTCTCAACAGTGGAACTTTGAGGAAATAAAAAATGTTTAAGTAGATTCCTGCAAGAAAAGCTACTCACAACTTCTTCGTAATTCCGTATTTGCTCACAAAGTTTTCTCATGTATTTAAGTATGATATCTAACTTTATGTACGGAAGTCCGGAATGAGATCTATGCCGTACGTAATATTTGAAGAGAACTGCCTTCGTGAAAATTAAACTATTTGCCATAAATGACTTGAAAGAAATGGGTTGGTCAGCAAGAGGCAGTACATTTGCACTAATAATTCTATTTTCCATCACCACTATGTGTACTTCACATTAAGTAAGTTTTAAATAATATTTGAAATGGATGGGCATTTCGCGAGTAACCCGGGTTAAATCTCCCACGTCGCCAGGGAAATCGTGAAATTGGAATGCCTCATTTCTAGTAAAAAGTTTTCACATGTCATCGAAATGTTTTATACAGAATTCCTAACGATGTTTCTTTTTACTGGCGAGAACGTGGTAAATTATTTTAATTTTTTTACGTAGTAGAGCCATACTGCAGCAATATTATGGTTGTGGCACGAATAGGTCAGCTCGACCGAGAAAGGAGCACGCTCTTACAGAATACCAGCGTAAAATTACAGGTTAATCTTACTGTATTTTGGTGCTATGTTGAGGGCGGAAAATTGCTCACACTGTTTCATGAAAGCAAGTCATTCCATTTTATTCCTCAGAATAACAAAATATTCTGCTATTAGATTCTTAATTGTGGATAGGTGAAGGTTTATATAAGCTAATCCATTCACTTTATCCTATTTTATATTAGAAGAATATCAAACAAGTAAACATTTATGTTTGTATATCAAAGCAAGCCGATCAATAACCAACTAAAAACTTTATTGGCTCGCACTGAATAAATTACAAGCTTTTTAATCAACTACAATTTGATGTTTTCCATTTTGTCGCCATCAGTTTTGTGCGAGTACCCGGCGAACTGAACTATTTTAATAACATAGGATTTTTATTTTATGCCAATTACTTCCTCTTATAGATATTTCAGTACATGGAATAGAATAGAATAGTAGAATATTTTTGATTTCATATACATTATAAGAATACATATTGAAAGCCATTTCATGCTTTTACTAACTATTACGTGAAAACCTCTAATAATCAGCTTGAAACGAAACATAAGAAATTATAAGATTACGGTTTATTGATAAAAAGTTACTCAAATATACTACATCCATGCCATAAAGTGACGGCAAAACATAATCCAATACCACAGATGAAATAATGTTACTAAGTAACCAATACCTCGTATTATGTGGTGTCGTAAGAGGTGACAAAACAAAACTGAAACGTTTTTCGAACCAGTGGTAATTAAACAAACGAGTGACTTTCAATCAGTATTATTTATAATCTATATTGATTAAAAAATTCTGTTTCAAACAGAAGATATTCAGGAGCAGACTTATTACAACATAATAATAATGCCTACTAGGTGGGATTTTGACAGGTGAGTTCGAACCGAAGTTTTTTATAATTTTGAGGTGTTATATATATACAGATGTATTATAAAAAGTATTGTAATACTTTTTATAATACATCTGTAGTTATAAAACTAATATTATATAAATGTCTTATAATTATTAACGGGTCGGTATAATTCAGGTTTGTAATTATTCATTTAAAGCCTATAATTGGATACTCAACAGTGAAGCTGCAAGACACAGTGTAATATTATTCAATATACTTAAATTACGTATTTTGTTAAGCGTTCCACAATTTATGTCGTATTGAATTATTTTCAATTATTACGCTAATAATCGCTGTATTTGACAGACGCGTTTAATTATATCGTTGCCTTTAATATACGCGTAATAAACAAAAAAAATAAAAAATAAACAAAGCCTAGACGCTCGTGACTACATTTTCAAACTAGCAACAAAAATTCAATGTATAAACATGTTATGAGGTCAATGGACTTTTGTTTCATCTTTTCTTTTATTTCATCTATCTATAAAAAATCACCGTATAATGGTCCCATTTTATTTATCATAACCATAACGTTAACGCGTGGTAGATCCACGTTGCTAGCTAGCTAGAAGTTCGTCTGTGGAGCAACCACTCTCTCACCAATTTCAACCAGCAAACAGTAGTGTTTGCACTACTGTATTCCGGTCCGAATGATACAATATAATTACAGGCGGTGAAGAATATCATCTCAACCCTCAGAGGTGACAACGCATCTGTAGCTTCCTTTGTTTGGTAGGTGGACTGTTAGTTCTTTTGTTACTTCTGTTTTATAAAAAAAAATAGGTAGAATAGAGTATAAAAATAAGAGAATGTTTTTCGCAAAATGATGTTACCTGTATTTATTTTACTAAAATATCACGTTGGTATTAATAAACGTTTCTTTAATTCATGTATTCACTGCAAAGTGTGCAGTTTTAATTTCGCTACGTAGAACTTTTAACAGTGTGAAACTGTTGCTTAAATTATTAATTAGTCTCAATTTCACTTTAACACAAAAGTCCATCGCGCTCGTGCATATCTAATCGACCATAATGAAATAAAGACGAAATAGGAGAATTTGTAATTTGTTTATGAAAAAGTGATAATCCATTTCATCGTTATCGTCATTACCATCATCATCACCAATATTACAGTTCTCCAAAGTGCACTGCTGAACATAAGCCTCCCCTAAGGAATGGCACAATCCATGGTCCTGAGCCATATGCATCCATCGATTTTCTGCGTGTCTTATCAGGTTGTCACTCCATCCAGTAGGAGGCCGCCCTCACTTCGCCTACCGGTACGAGGCTGCCACTCGAGAACTTTTCCTCCCCATCGGTTGATGGTTCTTCGAGCTATATGGCCAGACCATTGCCACTTCAGCTCACTAATGCGTTGGCCTATGTCAGTTAGTCTGGTTCCGTTTATTTCTAAGTTTATCACGCAGAGAAACCCCAAGCATAGCCCAGCATAGCTGAGTCACGACTTTGATGATTATCTTAAACTAAATAACGCCAGATTAATAGACCCTTCCAAGGCAAATCCAGGTCGCTAGTATGGAATTGTATATACACGCTACCTAAATTCATGTCATGCCATGACATGCCATGTCATTAAATGTTCTATCCCTCAATGCTGTTTTGTGTTGGTTAAATAAATGTTTCATTCATTCTTTCTTTCGTAATGGCATAGAAATAACCCCCTATTCTCGTTAAAAGGCTTTGGAAAAGGGTTTGGATATCACCGGCAGACACTTCAAATTTATTTATATGTAAACCTTAATAATATCAACATCATCATCATCATTACAGACTTTCATAAGTCCACTGCTGAACATAGGCCTCCCCCAAGGAATGCCACAAAGCACGGTCCTGAGCCACCTGCATCCATCGACTTCCTGCATGTCTTACCAGGTCGTCACTCCATCTCGTGGGGGGTCGCCCTACACTTCGCCTACCGGTACGAGGCTGCCACTCGAGAACCTTTCTTCCCCATCGGTTGTCGGTTCTTCGAGCTATATGTCCGGCCCAGTGCCACTTCAGCTTACTATTCCGTTGGGCTATGTCGGTTACTCTAGTTCTACTGCGGATATCCTCATTCCTAAGTTTATCACGCAGAGAAACTCCGAGCATAGCCCTCTCCACAGCTCGCTGAGCGACCTTGAGCTTCCTCATACGGCCAGCTGTGAAGGACCACGTTTCAGTTCCATAAGTCATCACTGGCAATACGCACTGGTTGTACAATTTCGTTTTAAGGTTTTGAGGTATGTCTGACGAGAAGATGTGTCGTAGCTTCCCGAACGCTGCCCAGCCGAGTTGAATCCGTCGATTGACCTCTCGGTCGAAGTTGGACTTACCTAGTCGGACTATTTGTCCCAGGTAAACATATTCGTCAACAACTTCGAGCTTAGTGCTCCCAACAACTACCGGCATAGGTGTGACATGGACATTAAACATAATCTTTGTTTTGTCCATGTTCATCTTAAGGACTATCCGTTGGGAGACACTATTGAGGTCAGTGAGCATAGTGCTTAGTTCTTCCAGCGATTCTGCCATAAGGACTATATCGTCAGCAAATCGAAGAAGAGTGATGTACTCGCCATTGATGTTGATACCGTATCCTTTCCAGTCCAGAAGCTTGAAAACGTCTTCCAATGCAACGGTGAAGAGGTTCGGGGATATGACGTCACCCTGTCTTACACCTCTCTGCAATTGGATAGGTTTCGTACTCTGGTTCTGTACTCGGATAGCCATCGTAGCTCTACTGTACAAGCACTTCAGCACTTTGATATACCGACAATCAACTTGGCACCGCTGCAGGGACTGCAGCACCGCCCAAATTTTGACGGAATCAAAGGCTTTCTCATAGTCAACATACGCCAGACACAGTGGCAAATTGTACTCTTCAGACTTCTGAAAAATTTGCTGAAGGGTATATATGTGGTCTATGGTGCTAAAGCCCTTTCAAAAACCGGCTTGTTCGGGAGGCTGGAAGTCGTCAAGTCTGCGCGCGAGACGATTCGTAATGACTCTCGAAAACAGCACGTAGACGCGGCTCAGAAGGGAAATCGGTCTGTAGTTCTTCAAGAGAGCGTTGTCACCTTCCTTGAAGAACAAGAACACCGCACTTCTGCTCAACGCCTCCGGTGTAATGCCACCATGGAGGACGGAATTAAATAGCTTCTGAAGGACTTCAAGTACCGGTCTTCTACCCGCTTTCAGAAGCTCTGCTGTAATTCCATCCTCGCCTGGGGCCTTACCGTTTTTAAGGTGCTGGAGAGCCATTCCAATCTCGCTCAGACTGACGTCCGGAATATCTTCAGAATAGTGTCGGATGAGACTCGCTCTTGGATCGTTACTCACACTTGCGTGTGGCTCCAACGATGACGTGTACAGCTGCCCATAGAACCTCTCAATCTCACTCAAAATCTCAGGTGTCGCGGAAACGATGCTGCCACATTCTGTCTTCAGCTTTGACAGTTGGCTCTTTCTGGCAGACAGATCTCTGGCAAAGACTTTGGAGCCTTGGTTCCGCTCAATCGTTTCTTCAATACGAGCTGTATTGAAGTTGCGTAAGTCCCGCCGCATGCATTTGGAGATCTGTCTGTTCAGTTGCCTGTATGCTGTCAAGTCTGTTGAAGAATGTAGCTTCATCTCCCGTCTAACAGCCATGAGATTAAGAGTGTGATCGGAGAGTTTTTGTGTTCTTCTGCGGCGGGTCTTGCAGAACTTAGCTCCGACCGCATGGACAGTTTCCACGAACTTGTCATTCATATCGTCCACTTCATTGCAGTCTTCTAGGCACTAAAAACGGTTTTGTAACTCGAGCTGAAAGGTTTCGGGACTTTGGAACAGAGCACGAGGGGGACGGAGCGTTACTTCATTAGACGAGACCTCTCCAACTTAACGTTTAGGTTCAGTGTGCCTCTAACCATTCGGTGATCGCTACCAGTTTTCACCCTCGCGATCACGGAGACATCACTAAACAGTTGTCGTCTGGTCGTCATAATGAAATCAATCTCATTTTTTGTCGAACCGTCGGGGCTCGACCAGATCCACTTCCTGTGGGGCCGCTTCTGGAAGAAAGAGTTCATCATAAAGAGTCCCTCATTCTCCATGAAGTCGGCCAGCTGCTGGCCCCTTGGGTTCCGTTGCCCTATTCCAAATTTCCTTACTTTCAGCTCACCATTCTCTCTTGTGCCTCGTTTTGCATTGAAGTCTCCCATTAACACCGTATATTGGGTTTTGGAGGAATGCATGGCTCTAGAGATATCCTCATACATTGCCTCCACCTCCTCATCGGGGTGTGCCGAGGTTGGTGCGTAAACCTGTATGACCTTAAGCGGAAACCGTTTAGTGATTCTGAGTATAAGGTACGCAACCCTCGTCGACACACTCCTGATCTTTACAACGTTGTTAATGAGAGACTTGTGGACGATAAATTTGACACCTCCTTGGGACAGATGGTCGCCCTCCCGGTGATAGAGCAAGTTGCCGGATTCGAGGATTACCGTGTCCTCCCCCTCTCTTCGGACTTCGGATAATCCTATAATATGCCAGCGCAACTTGTCTATCTCTTCTTCTAGCTCCACGATCTTCTCGTCAGTCCTCAGGGTGCGTGCGTTGTACTTTGCCAGGTCGAGTCGTCTAAAGTGGCAACCGAACCTCCACCGGAGATTCTTAGCACCCCCTGCCCCGCCGTTACCATGGTCGCCACTGTAGCCAGGAATAGCGGGGCCGCCGGGGACTGGGGGCCGTTTCTTTGTTACTCTCATCATAGGGGTGTATTTGCCATAGTTGCCACGCTTGGCGAGCGGGTTGTCAACCGCAGTTTTTTTTATTGTAAGTTTGTTGTTATCAGGAAGATGCTGCTGCCCATCTCCTGTCTGTTTCATTTTGTCGCCTTTTACGACACCCACGGGAGGATATGGAGTAGTGGATATTCTTGACCGCCACTACACGGTACGGTAATATGTTTGAGTATAATTATCTAATATATAAAAATTAATATTTGTTTGTTCGAATTTTATGCGCTGCCATACCGTCCATCAGATTGCGCTGAAATTTTTCCAACTTAAATGCTTGCACTTGCGCTAAGGTTGTAGGCATAGTACAATTAAATTACAGTAGGTGGCGCGCGATACCGACATATTTATTTAATAGTCATAGTATGTCATTTAATTTCACTAAATGTGATATGATTGCTAATGAAACAATATAACCCTTCCAAATTTAAAACGATATTCCCACAAATATTTTTTCTGCAGCAGCAACGCGCTAGGTACCAGCTAGTCTCATCAGTTATCTGTAACTGTGGTGCATGGGGAAAGTGGCCACCTCATTATTTAGCAGGGCTGTTGATTAATCCTTAGATGAGACACAAATTTTAAAAAATTCACAGATATATCTTTATTTTAAATACAATAAAATCAGTTTCACGTTTATCTGGTAAAATCTTTTTTTTTCGGTACATTTTGGATACTATGTTTATCAAAGATTTTATATACAATAAATTGTAATAAAAAGTAGTATCCGTAACGAAACGACCTTATACATTACATACTGAATCCTAGACCAGATTAGATATTTCTAAATATTAAGATTAGCTTACTAATAAAGTAATATAATTTTACATAATCCAACTCACGTCTAGTCAGCAAGCAACGTGTGCTACCTACATATTATATACATTCCTGAGCTTGCTAAGCCTGAATACTTAATGTAAATGCTAGTCTTATGACATCAGTGTATCTCTGGAATTTTGTACCATGAAACTATGCAAATTAGGGTATATACTACAAATATATAAATTCTCAGAATAAACAGAAAATCTTTTCGACAGAAAGAATTTCTTTTGATTTTTTAGTTTATTTAGATAAAACTTGTCTTATCTACTGTTGTTTTTTTGTTCACTATTAGGGTGTTATGAATTTTAACATTTTTCCGATGTGAATATAGATTTTACTGGGAATAACTGTTTATTTTATTAACATATTTAGGTTAAACAATGTGTTCTTATTTTATATAAGTTAATCAATAACTCGGTTTTCGATTAATATTACGTTACCATTATTAATACAATAACAGGTGTTATTTACCTAAATAATAAATGTGCCTGCCTTCTATCATTTCTAAGAGGTTAAAATATCCGTTTCGCTGCCCCAATACATGTTGGCGGACTTCGCATCTTCAAAATATTCTTTTTAATTTCTCAGGCATTCAGGTTCCCACATGTTGTTTTCCTTCACCGTCAAGCACGGGGAAATCATCTCTTAAATTGTAATATACAATTTTAGGACCAAAACGCGGACTTAATTAATAATTCCTTAACTCACATAAAGAGTTGACGTCTGCTTGAACATATATTTGCAGGTCATCATCGTAAAGATGGCAAGAGCAGCTAACTTGAGAAGAGAGTAAGTTAATAAAAATGGAGAACAGAAGTGGAGATAATATTCCACCTTGTGGCACGCCAGTCGAGAGTTGATACCGGTAATATATATCACGACCATTAATGACAGCTTGCTGACGGCCACGCAGGTAGGAAGAAACCAGTCTACAGCAGTAGACGAAAATTTGAGATTAAGAAGCATGGCAAGGAGGATGTCATGGTCAACCATTATGAACACATTTGTAACATCAATCAATACAAGTACTCTGTATCTTTCTATTCTCCATGCCCTTGTGAATGTACTCTGTGACTTTAAGAAGTGCAGTGGTCGCGCTGTGTCCAGGCCGAAAGCCAGATTGAAATTGAGAAAGCAAGTTATATCTAAAAATAAAGGTATACTTAATCACATTTTTAAAAGCATAAAATATTTAATGGCATATTGTGTAACTGATAAAGAATATATTAAAAAATTATTTCAAAAAGTAAATTTTCTTAATTGCGTATAATAAGCGCAGGCGGGTGAATTTCCCTGACAATATGTGAAATGGTTTTAGTACTATAGTTTATTGATAATCTAGTAAAAATGTACACATTTATATACTGTGCCGTATTATTTAAAAGAAAGTAAAAGCAAATTGCGAGGAACTGAAAAAAATAAACAATTTTCACATAACAGCTTCAGAAGTCGGTGCAAACAATAAAACTGTCATCTTACATTAACAAAAAATTGTCTGCTTCCCAAATTCAGAGGTAGAATTTAGAATTTAGAAGATCATTCTCAAAATTTATATGGGACCACCCCTGTAGTATATTTTTAAAAATATAAATAAATCATTATAATCAGCCAACACAATTGACGAAGATATTGCATAACATACACAGAATATAGACATGATAGAGCCATGCTGCAGCTATGTTGTGGTTGTAACACGAATGGGTCGGTTCGACTAGGGAAGGACACACAGAACACAGTTTAATGCTGCTGTGTTTCGTATGGTGAGTGTAAAAAACCGGTGACCCTTTTTACTGGCAACTAAGCATTTCATTTTAGTAATCAGGGGTGACAACACATCTGCATTTTGATTCTTACACGAAGATAGATGTATGGGCCACAACATCTACTTACTATCAGTTTGACTGTGTGCTCGTTTGTCAGCCTTATTCTATAAAAAAATTACAATGTTTAAAATATCGGGGTGTGGGGGATAATCAAATGTAAAAACATATTAATATAGATATGTCTAAATGATATCTAATATTTTTTATGTATTTTTTTATTTTTTTAGAGAAACGTTACCCCCACACTAGGATTTTCTCCTGTATCGTGGAGGCAGTTTACAAACACAAATTCCACAAGGACAAACATCCAGACCCGGAACAATTATTTGTAGGTCATACAAATACTTGTTCCGTGCTGGATTCGAACCCGCGGCCCACAGCGCAGCAACTCATTGCTAAGCCACTGCGCCATGGAGCCGATAAAGTATTTTAATAAGAAGAGTACGAAAAGTTAAAGTTATTTATCTTTTATATATCATTGCTTTTCCTAAAGTATATGACACGATATGCACAGGATGGATCCTCTCACGTCACCACCACATGGTAAATATTGATATTTCTATCGGTGAAATTTTTGGATATACGTATTTGTCTTTTTTTTTGTAATTTTTAAAAGATTGCTTTATATTTTACATTTAGCGAACTGTAAAACAACCTATAGAAAAGAGAGGTAAACGAATAACGATAACGATAAATACGGGAACGTAGGAAAATTAAGATCGCAGATGAACGGGAAATTCTATTACGCGTAATTCTTACAGCACTGAAATACGATTAAAGAAGTTTGTCTAACACAACCTTTTCTTGTAATAAATTTGATGAAATTCTGGAATATAATATGTTCATACTCTCCAACTCGTAGTTAATGATCAGTTGTCTGCGTTCGGATTTTCGTGCCATGATTTACTTTACCTTGCACATAAACTAAAACCAATTAAATCTAAACCAGACACCAACGTGATACGAAATTTTGCCAGAATGGACCCTGACAATTTATCACCCATCCATCTTCTCTATTGAAATTAGGATGTTTTTTTTTAATTTCAATAGCCTCGCGAATCATCCTTGGTAGGAATCGGTGTTCTTTTGCGAGAATTTGTGGTTTATCAAATCTAATGTAATGGCGGGGACGATCTTGAACATGTTCACAAACTGAAGACTTCCCGATACGTTGGTGCTTCACGTCAGCTATATGTTATATATGTTTGTAGTGTGTATCTGTGTACCTGTGTGTCTATATGTGGCATCATCAATATCATCATCAACGAATGAACCAATTTTGATAAAATTGTTTCGTTTGAAAGGTGTTTTAATCGAGGGTGTTCTTAACTATGTTTCAAGAAAATCTGTTCAGCCGTTTGAAAATCAGCAGCTTTTTTTTAGGGGGTTTTAAATTGTTTTAATTTTAGTTATTATAATTTTGTCCAGACGTATGGCGGTATGCCATCACATTTAAGTATCCACTTTAATATTAAAATCATATATTTCTATCGTGTAGTGGCGGTGTAAGAATACACTAGCCCATATCATCCCGTGAATGTCGATAGAGGCGACAGAGGGAAACTTAAACAGAAGATGAATATAACAACTCAAAATTACAAAACAACTGCGGTTTTTTTAATAGGATAGGGTGACAAACGAGCACACAGTCCACCTGATGGTAAGTCGTTGCTATGGCCCATTGACATCTACATCTACCTTCGATTACGAATCAATATACAGATGCGTTGTCACCCGTGAGGACTAGATGGGATGCCTCTTTTCCAGTAAAAAGGGTCTCCGGTTCTCTACACTCACCATACGAAACACATCAGTTTTAAGCTGCTATTTTACGCTGGTATTCTGCGAGAGCGTGGTCCTTCCCCGGTCGAGCCGACCCATTCGTGCTACAATTATACTACTAATATAGCTGCAGCATGGCTCTACCACGTATACGAACCTTCCCAAGAATCGTGGCAACAATGGCAAAACACCTCCTATAAGGCAATAATAAAGGTAATTTACCTTTACCATTACAGTCTATAAACGTTCATTGCTGAACATAGATCACCCGCATAGGTTGCCTCATAGAGGAAATTTTACCATAGTTGCCATGCTTGGCAGATTAGTTGGCAACCGCAGTTTTTTATAATTTTGAGTTGATATCAGAAAGACGTTGCTGTCTTCTGTCAGTTTGCTTCTCGCCGGAAGATCCCAGCGTTGTTGCCGATTCTGTTGCTGATGTGGTACTTCAGGGTATGGAACTTTTTATTCCAACCTCTGTGGTGCCCATCGGAGGCAGATCCCAGCCATGGTTTGGTCGCTCCTGTAAAATAGCATCACGCTATAAGGAGGAGGGCTACCGGGCCTGGGCTGACGCATCAACGTCTCGGGATGTAAACACCAGCGCACTTAAAAAGAAGTATAATTCCGCCTCCAGGTCCTTCAAAAGCGTCATTGTCAAGGCAAGGTCTGAGCACATCGGCAGGATTGGCGAGAAGCTAGTTCGCCTTCCTTCGGGAACCCGTGCATTCTGGTCTCTCGCCAAGGCTGTCCAAGAGAACTTCTGTCAGCCATCTCTTCCATCTCTGCACAGAGAGGACGACTCACTGGCCCATGCCGCAAAGGATCTGTTGAGCTCTCTTTTTGCGTCCAACAACTAGATGACGGGGGAAACACACCGCCGACCATCCCGCGATGTGAGTGATCCATGCTGGATGTGCGATTTACACAGCGCTCGGTTCGCAAAGCCCTCTTCACCCTGGACGTCAGCAAGTCAAGTGGGCCCGATGGAGTCCCTCCCATTGTGCTGAAGACGTGTGCTCCGGAGTTGGCACCGGTTTTAACGCGTCCACTGTACGATGCGTCCACTGTAAATGATGCGTCCGCTGTAGATTTTTCTCCGGTGTATGGTACGTCTTCAGTGGACGATAAAGTTTCAATTTTCACTGATCTCACTCTGAAACTGTTTAATGTCCATGCAAAAAATTTTGAAATAAGGAACATTTATTCCGTTCCGTGTAACTGGCGTTTGCATAAAGTGGGTCGCAATCGCTGTAACCACACAGTAAGTGCAGCGAAGTGTTGCTATTTTCATTATAATATTTCTATTAAGTAATATTACGGGTTTCAAGTTTTTTCAAATAAAAAATACTTAGGTATACTAAATCCCTTTCTGGATAATGTCGTATAACTTGAATCCTAAGAGAAAGCCGCAAACTGTACACGCAATAACTCGAGATAATCTGTCATTAATATTCAATGAAAGTATGAGCACAAAATAAGGAGAGTAAAGAGGGCCGGAGCGAAACATTTTCTTAGAATTTATTGTAATTTGATTCCACGTTCCAAATAATTTACTTGAACTTCGATATTAAATATGTAAATGCTTGGCTTTTTAATATATTTAGTAAACTTTATTAGCTGATTTATATAGAGGTGTAGCTTGATATTATGTTAGCTTTATTTTACAAACCACTTATAAACTAAAATTAAAATATTTTGTTTTAATGATTTTCCGTAAATTTTGTTTTATAAAATAAAGCCTAAGCTTACATCCCGCCTCTAAATGGAGGGACAAACTGATAGGGAATGCAGGAAGATGATAGATGCAAGTGGCTCAGGAACATGCTTTGTGGCATTTCTTGGAAAAGGTTCAGCTTTGGATGAAGTTTTATAGCATGCTCTCAGTCTTGGTTGAAGACTGTTATGACAACTTTTTTCTAATAAACTAGCCGGTACCCGGCGCGTTGCTGCTGCAGAAGAATTAATCGTGGATATATCTATTTAAATTTGGAAGAGTTATATTTTTATATAAATTATATAAATTAGATATGATAATAAATTCATTAAAATAGAATATATATAATTTTCAATAAATACGTCGGTACGATCCGCGTGCCACCTGCTGTAAGTTAATTGTACTACGCCTGTAACGTTCAAGAATATGCCAGCAATAAGTTGACATGGTTTTGGAGCCATCTGGTGAACTTTATGGCAGCGCATAAAATACGCACAATCAAACATTAATTTTTATATATTAGATAAATTGAGAAATAAAGAAAATAAATACCGGCTACGAGACATCCTAGTCCTCAATGTTGAAAACGCTCCTGTATCCTTCTTGCTGTTCTCT
Source organism: Parnassius glacialis (assembly GCA_033319125.1). Classification (NCBI taxonomy): domain Eukaryota; kingdom Metazoa; phylum Arthropoda; class Insecta; order Lepidoptera; family Papilionidae; genus Parnassius; species Parnassius glacialis. Next base: position 8,376,798 of record JAVANC010000018.1, read on the forward strand.
AAACGTTCTTTAATAGGTGAGGTTCTATTTTGACCTAGGGATGCCTTTGTTTTTGCTGATACCACCTATTATAAATACACACACATATATATATATACGTCGGCTTACTGCAAGAACTCATTAAGTGACGTTCACACAACTTTGAGAAATCGTTGAATTAGTTTTGCTTCCATTAAATGTCCTGTATCATCATAAGTATTATAAAAAAATTAAAAAGCAACGTTAAAAAGTTTAATATATTTACTAATAAAATCAACCTAAAAATGTAAAATATAACGTCGGATATTTTTTTAAAGCTTAAAAACCAAGTTAATGACTTCTTTTCATTGAAGTTTTAGTCTAAGTGTGAATTAGATGTTTCTAAAATTAGCCTAAGTACTAAACACTAGACTAGTTTTTCAATGGAACAAACTTGTATTAATCAGTCTTAAATGTAAACAAACTTGTATTCTTTATCTTTAAAACATAATCCTTAAAAAAACAATCTCTATTTGCAAAAAAGTCACATTGGTACATAAATCAGTCACAGAAGTAAACTTTGGCACTAAATAAATGAACTAGTAGTAAGCACGCCTGCCTAGTTATTCTACCTACTCATCTATCGCGTCCGAATATTCTTCTTCCGGTAAAACATCTCGACCTTCTTCATCTGGTAGGTTTTGGTACTAATGATGCAGTTCAGGAAGTATTATTTTTCAGTGCACATTTTTAATAAATAATTTTTCTTTGCTTGAGTGATTAGAAGCTGTTTGTTATAAACTTTTTTTTAGAACGTAAGTGTAATATTCAAATGTTAGTGAAACTTTCTACGTTAGATTCTCGTTTTCGCAGATTAATAATTTGGGTGACAGTTTCAAATGCCCCCTTTTGGACACATCCAGTTCTTTATAGTGTGACCTATAGTCGTATCTATATTAATCGATGTTAGGGTATTTTTTTCAAACCTAAAACATTTCACTTTTATCTACTGCACTTATTCTCCATCAGGCCCAAGAAATCGATTTAACATCAATCTATATCGTAAATCCTTTAAGGCTAAAATCTCTCTGTTATCCATTACTAGAGGTTCGTACGATTTTTTGAAGATGGTGCTTTTCTTTGATTTTCTATTAGGCCTGGCAAATCTAACGATGTTGCAGATTAATCATCGATAAAACTGGCATAAAGCGCATTTGATTTTCAATTGCGCTATACATACTGTCCTACTCCATATAAGTGTGCCCAAATTTGAAGTATTTTTTTTTACATAATCTCAACGTGTGTTGTCAGAACCAAATACAGCTGCAAAAATAAAAGAAACTGATTCCTATTTTGGTATCAAAAAACATTGATATTTCTTTTACTGAAGATAGTAGACATTTGATCCAAAGATACGATGCCGTTCCCATCTCATCACTTCCTTTCTTTCAATCATCTTTTTTTTTCAATTTAATCAACTTCAGACCACAAGTAACAAAGGCCATGATTTGACGAACGTGCTTAGTAAATGATAGCATTATATACGTTCAGTTTCCTTAGGTAGTACAGAAGTGACACGTTACTAGATGGCATATGAAGTACATTTTGTAAGTCTAACGTAATAAACATAGATATTTTATCTTCGTTAGCCCGAATTTTATCTACCTCCTTGGCTTTCTCGGCTTTGTTCTTTTAATGTTATTCATACTTAAGTTGCCATGCAGCAAGGTCGGGTGGTCGGTTGTGCTTTGGCGCAGCTATATTTGTGACACAAATATAATTACAGATAGAGCCGAGGTAGCTCAGATAATTAGTGCTCGCTGTAAATTTCACAGTACGCGAGCAACCCAGGTTCAATCCCCGCCGGTGACAATGAAATTGTTACTTGTAGTTTTAAGTGCTGATATGCCACGTGCTCGGTGGTAAAAGAAAACATCGGGAGGAAACTTGCATGTTTGAGAAATAAGAAAAAAATTCGAAGACATATAAAGTTAGCTGTAGGTTGTGACTTTTTGACTTTAACTTACTGATATGTTGTACAAATTATCTTCTAGGCATAGGCATAAGGGTTAGTTATGATCTTGAAGAGTTGTTAAAGATTGTTCAATAGTTGTGATTACGTGGTCCGGAGAAATTGTCTCTATGTCATTGAATAAGATCTGCAATAACAATATTGACTAAAACTGTAAATAGTGACTATCACACGTTGAACTATGTGCACTTAATGAACTTTAACCAAATGCTGTTCGTAAGTGATGTGCGTAACGTGAGCCTTAAAAAGTTATTAAGTCACATAAATGATCTTTGTATTACAATAAAATACACTATTTTGTTTTTCTATTATTTCTTAAAAACTATTATTATACTTAACCGATTTTCTAAGAACTAGTTTATCCAAAATTGTAATTATCAACTTTAAAGCTAGGTTATAACGTCCAAATTTGAAATGGTAGAATCAAATGAGTTTTTGCATAATAAAAAACTTATCGAGAAAAGTTCAGTGGTATAATAAACTGCACTTAGTGATTTTTTGTAGTTAATGAGTTCGTGCAATAAGCCGACTATATATATATATATATATATATATATATATATATATATATATATATATATATATATATATATTTATATATATAAGCCCTTTAATCTGTTCTAATTTGAAGGATAAAGATTCAGTGGTGACAAAGCAGCTCTGACATTCTTTCATTGAATTTGATTGCCTGTGTTTGACCAAGTTAGGAGAAATACAGCTGTGTCTTATTAATAACAAAAAAAAACTGCAGTTGCCAACCCGCCTGATAAGCATGGCAACCTTTAGAAGTCATGACTCTGTTCAGCAGAGGGCTTTTGATAGTTCGTAACGTTAGAACGTTATTTAAATTATTCAGGAACAAATATTCATAAAATCAATCAGGAACATATTTCGGTCTGGAGCATTTTCCTGGTAACAACTCAAATTACGTTGTTATTTAAGTGGTAGAGCCATGCTGCGGCTATATTATGGTTGTAGCATGAATGGGTCGACTCGACCGGGGAAGGACCACGCTCTCACAGAATACGAGTACCAGCATAAAATAGCAGCTTAATGCTGCTGTAATTTTTTTTTGGCATGGTGAGTGTAGAGAACCGGAGACCCTTTTTACTGGAAACGAGGCATTTCATCTTAGTCCTTACGGGTGACAACGCATCTGCATTTTGATTTTTAATCGAAGATAGGTGTAGATGTCTATGGGCCACAGCAACCACTTACCATCAGGTGGACTGTGTGCTTGTTTGTCACCCTTATCTTATAAAAAATAATAATAAGAATCTCTCAGAGATAATCTATGCAGTGGACTTTGATAGACTGTAATGTCGAAGTTAATGATGATGATAAAGAAAGTTTATGAAGCGCTTATTTTATTTAAAATTACGCACACAATATAACTATACAGCATAGAGCAATAACGTATGAGTATAATTCTAATTTTCCAAAATTATGTTATCTAAAGTAATGAAGTGAAGTGCGACAAGGGCGATGTAATTGAATACTCTACGCATGTTGGCTGGTGAGCTGCTTGCATTATGATGTAACGTCAAGTCGATGTACATAACTGCAAGATAGTGTGGCAACACTGTGGGTAACCATAGCTATTAAACTACTTTCATAATATGAGGAAGTTACAACTACAGCGTTTTTAGTTTGCAGGAATAATTGACTCATTGTCATTATTACATGTCAAAGTCTACTGTTGCAAATATAGACAACCCCCATAAGTTGCTTTATATGGAGGATATTTGCTATAGTTGCCACACTTGGAAACCGCAGTTTTGTATTTTCTGTTATCATAAGGAAAACGCTGCTGCCCACCTCTTGCTTTGTTTCCTTCTGTCGCCTCTTAAAATACCCACATTAAGATATGTGGTCGGGGACATTCTTACACCGCCAATACACAATGACTTTAAGGCAGATGTATCATCATTACAGCCCTTCACAAGTCCACTGCTGAACATAGGCCTCCCCCAAAGAATGCCACAAAGCACAGTCCTGAGCCACCTGCATCCATCGACTTCCTGCATATCTTACCAGGTCGTCACTCCATCTAGTGGGGGGATGCCCTACACTTCGCCTGCTGGTACGAGGCTGCCACTCGAGAACCTTTCTTCCCCATCGGTTGTTGGTTCTTCGAGCTATTGGGCAATATACCCCCCTTGAAAAAAACTAAAAATAACGCATTAAATGAAATGAACAGGCTGAGAAACATGTCCAGTGACAAATTAAACGATAAAAATAGATTAATAATAAAAACATCTTTAAGAACAAACTTTTATTGAAATTATTTATAGAGAAGAAAATAAACTTTACATTAAATCAAACCCATTAATTATTTACTTTACACAACCTATATGATATAAAAACTTGTCACATTTTTTTTAAAAGACAAAAGAGACAGTAGTCGAATTGCGGATTCGAACTCACAACTTTTAATTTCGTGGTCTACACTCTATTCTATCTCTATAGCTATATGGCCGGCCCACTGCCACTTCAGCTTACTAATCCGTTGGGCTATATCGGTCACTCTGGTTCTACTGCGGATATCCTCATTTCTGAGTTTATCACGCAGAGAAACTCCGAGCATAGCCCTTTCCATAGCTCGCTGAGCGACCTTGAGCTTCGTCATCCGGCCAGCAGTGAAGGACCACGTCTCAGTTCCGTATGTCATCACTGGCAACACGCACTGGGTGTACAGTCTCGTTTTCAAGTTTTGAGGTAAACCTGACGAGAAGATGTGCCGTAATTTCCCGAACGCTGCCCAACCGAGTTGAATCCGTCGATTTACCTCTCGGTCGAAGTTGGACTTACCTAATCGGACTATTTGTCCCAGGTAAACATACTCGTCAACAACTTCGAGCTTAGTGTTCCCAACAACTACCGGCATAGGAGTGACATGGACATTAAACATGATCTTTGTTTTGTCCATGTTCATCTTAAGACCTATCCGCTGGGAAACACTATTGAGGTCATTGAGCATAGCGCTTAGGTCGTCCAGCGATTCTGCCATAAGGACTATATCGTCGGCAAATCGAAGGTGAGTGATGTACTCGCCATTGATGTTGATACCGTATCCTTTCTAGTCCAGAAGCATGAAAACGTCTTCCAATGCAACGGTGAAGAGTTTCGGGGATATGACGTCACCCTGTCTTACACCTCTCTGCAATTGGATAGGTTTCGTACTCTGTTTCTGTACTCGGATAGCCATCGTAGCTCTACTGTACAAGTACTTCAACACTTCGATATACCGACAGTCAACTTGGAACCGCTGAAGGGACTGCAGCACCGCCCAAATTTCGACGGAATCAAAGGCTTTCTCATAGTCCACATATACAAGACATAGTGGCAAATTGTACTCCTCGGACTTCTGTACAATTTGCCGAAGGATATGTATGTGGTCTATGGTGCTAAAGCCTTTCCGGAAACCGGCTTGTTCGGGGGCTGGAAGTCGTCAAGTCTGCGCTCGAGACGATTCGTAATGACTCTCGAAAACAGCACGTAGACGTGGCTCAGAAGGGAAATTGGTCTGTAGTTCTTCAAGAGAGCGTTGTCGCCTTCCTTGAAGAACAAGACCACCGCACTTCTGCTCCACGCCTCTGGTGTAATGCCACCATGGAAGACGGAATTAAAGAGCTTCTGAAGGACTTCAAGTACCGGTTTTCCACCCGCTTTCAGAAGCTCCGCTGTAATTCCATCCTCGCCTGGGGCCTTGCCGTTTTTAAGGTGCTGGAGAGTCATTCTAGTTTCGCTTAGACTGACGTCCGGGATATCATCGGAATAATGTCCGATAAGACTCGCTCTTGGATCGTTACTCACACTAGCGTGCGGCTCCAACGATGACGTGTACAGCTGCCCATAGAACCTCTCAATCTCACTCAAAATCTCAGGTGTCCCGGAAACGATGCTGCCACATTCTGTCTTCAGCTTTGACAGTTGGCTCTTTCTGGCAGACAGATCTCTGGCAAAGACTTTGGAGCCTTGGTTCCGCTCGATCGCTTCTTCAATACGAGCTGTATTGAAGTTGCATAAGTCCCGCCGCATGCATTTGGAGATCTGTTCAGATGCCTGTATGCTGTCAAGTCTGTTGAAGAATGTAGTTTCATCTCCCGTCTAACAGCCATGAAATTAAGAGTGTGATCGGAGAGTTTTTGTGTTCTTCTGCGGCGGGTCTTGCAGAACTTAGCTCCGACCGCATGGACAATTTCCACGAGCTTGTCATTCATATCGTCCACTTCATTGCAGTCTTCTAGGCACTCAAAACGGTTTTTTAACTCGAGCTGAAAGGTTTCGGGACTTTAGAACAGAGCACGAGGGGGACGGAGCGTTGACTTCATTAGACGAGACCTCTCCAACTTAACGTTTAGGTTCAGTGTGCCTCTAACCATTCAGTGATCGCTGCCGGTTTTCACCCTCGCGATTACTGAGACATCACTGAACAGTTTTTGTCAGGTCGTCATAATGAAGTCAATCTCATTTTTTGTCATACCGTCGGGGCTCGACCAGGTCCACGTCCTGTGGGGCCAATTCTGGAAGAAAGGGTTCATCATAAAGAGTCCCTCATTCTCCATGAAGTCGACCAGCTGCTGGCCCCTTGTGTTCCGTTGCCCTATTCCAAATTTCCCCACTTTCAGCTCACCGTTCTTTCTTGTGCCTAGTTTTGCATTGAAGTCTCCCATTAACACCGTATTTTAGGTTTTGGAGGAATGCATGGCTTTAGAGATATCCTCATATATTTCTCCTACCTCCTCATCGGGGTGTGCCAAGGTTGCTGCGTAAATCTGTATGAACTTCAGCGAATACCGTTTGGTGATTCTGAGTATAAGGTACGCAACCCTCGTCGACACACTCCCGATCTTTACAACGTTGTTAACGAGAGACTTGTGGACGATAAATCCGACACCTCCTTGGGACAGATGGTCGCCCTCCCAGTAATAGAGCAAGTTGCCGGATTCGAGGATTACCGTGTCCTCCCCCTTTCTTCGGACTTCGGATAATCCTATAATATGCCAGCGTAACTTGTCTATCTCTTCTTTCAGCTCCATAATCTTCTCGTCAGTCCTCAGAGTGCGTGCGTTGTATGCTGCCAGGTCGAGTCGTCGTAGGTGGCAACCGAACCTCCACCGGAGATTCTTAGCACCCCCTGCCCCGCCGTTACCATGGTCGCCACCGTAGCCAGGAATAGCGGGGCGCCGGGGACTGGGGGCCGTCTCTTCGTAACTTTCAACATGGGGGGAATATTGCCATAGTTGCCACGCTTGGCGGGCGGGTTGGCAACCGCAGTTTTTTTATTATATTTTTACCGTTACCAGGAAGATGCTACTGCCCATCTCCTGCCTGTTTCCCTTTGTCGCCTTTTAGGACACCCACGGGAAGATATGGGGTAGTGTAGTATTGTACTTGACTATACTATAATCATTTTTACGTGGTAGATCCAAGCTACAGCTATGTAATAGTTGTATCACGAATAGGTCTGCTCGACCGAGGAAGGAATACGCTCTTACAGAATACCAGCGTCATGCTAGTGTTTCGGATGGTGAGTGTAGAGAACCGGAGACCCTTATTACTGGAAACGAGGCATTCCATTTTAGTCCTCAGGGGAGACAAAATGGATTTTGATTCTTAATCGAGGATAAATATAGATTTCTATTACCATTCTTACCATCAGGTGGACTGTGTTCTTGTTTGCACCCTTATTCTATATAAAAAAAAATATTTTACTATACTTAAACTTTTATCAACGTAAATAGCAGCTTTACGCTGCTGTGTTTTGTATGGTGAGTTTAGAGAGCTGGAGACCCTTTTTACTGGAAACGAGACATTACATCGTGGTCCTCACGGGTGACAACGCATCTGTATTTTGATTCGTAATCGAAGGTAGATGTAGATGTCTATGGACAGCAGTAACCACTTACCATCGGGTGGACCGTGTTCTCGTTTGTCACCTTTATCCTATAAAAAATTATTCTAGGTTAACTTATAATAATACGAATTTGCCATCTTGGAAGTATAATTAGTATGTATAGGATAAATATATACAAAATCTAAAATTAAATCACTGGCTACGAATATATGTAGTCGTTTAGTTAACCCATAAGTATACTTTTTAAGCTAAGATAGACGACTGAAAAGGTCGATTTGTAATCATGTAACAAAGTTAAAGGTAAAAAATACTTCTCATTTTTTGTATAAAGAAAACTGACACGGTCTTATTTGCCTTCAGCCTGCCTAATACGCCATTAGTAATGTAGATGATTTATAGGAGTAAATTTTGTGACATGAATGAAATTAATGGTTTTCGATCGAGGATTAGCAGGCCGGCCATTTCTATGATACGTGAACCCTTCCCTATGTGTATTTTGGGTATAATGTCATTTATTATCTATAATACTAATGTCTAAATTCCATTTGTAATAACACAGTGAAATAATATGCCAACTAAGCAATTTGACGCGTGTCTCAGTGGTCAGAGGTCAAACCCGACCAAAACCCAACTGGATCCAACATTTGAGTAAAATACGTTTTTTAATAGGTATTTTTTTCATTTATTCTTTTAACAGTAAGTAAGTACAATTATCGTAGATACATCCTAACGAATTCCACTGTTGACATCTTTCGAGCTCGTGGCCGTCCCGCTGAATCATGCTGAGGCATGGAATCACGGTTCTTTTTTGAAATATCTATCTTTGAGCATTTCCACAGACACAATCCAGTAGCTAGGATCCTAGTCCAGGAGGTCGCTTTGAAGTACGATCTCATGGATCGGAAACTGCCTTGCTATAGGTAATGGCTCAATAATTACCACTTCAGACTCTACTAGGACCGGGCCATCATCACAGTAAAGACTAGGATATTTTTGAAGATATTACCATAGTGACCGACATGTAGGGTGGTGCACCGACTGAAAATATTCCAGTAGTCGTCTCAGCAAACAGGTTAATCCTGTTCAATCTCTCGGTTATTTGAAGCGATTAGAGGACTACGTAGCAAACCGCTACTGGCTCAAATGAAAAAAGCAGTACTCCCTGATACCGCCCGTATTGCCCACCGAACTCATTCCCTTTCCTCCTAACATTTGGCCGTTTGAGCTACCCTGCCAAGGGTTCCCATTCGGTTGGGCATTTATTTGTTTTTTAATTTATTTATTTTACTTTTGTTTACAGTATTATTTTATTCAAATATTATCTTCACGCACAATCCCTGACGGGGTAGCCAGAGAGAACAGATCGCCAAGTGTCACGATCCTTACATACCTCTTTCGCTTCTTTCAGATTCATAATCTTCTTCATACATGCACGTCTAGGTATCCGAGTACTCTTGACCCTCCCCTCTTCGAGCAGTTTGCTCACATGGTCTTCGAAAGTTAGTCTCGGTCTACCTCGACACCTTTTAATATTAACTTTCGCGCTATATATTTTCTTCACCATTCGGTCTTCACTCATTCGCTCAACGTGCCCAAACCATCGAAGCACGCCCTTATCAATTTTTGTGATAAGGTCATCTTTCAAACCTGCCATATTGCGAATCTCTTCGTTTCGCTTTCGGTCGGCCATGGTAACGCCGCACATTTTACGAAGAGATCGCATCTCCACTGCATTCAACTTGCTTTTATGCTTCTTCTGGCATACCCAGGTTTCGCTGCCATATAACAAAGTCGGTACCAACACTGCGTTATGTATTGCAAGGCGTGCACTCTTCACTACGCCTTGCCTTTTGACTAACGCAGTCAGGGCACCATTGACTTTGTTCCCGGCAGCGACACGCCTGTCCACATCTAAATCACATCTTCCATCCCGGCTAAAAGCACTCCCCAAGTATACAATTTCATTTACCTGTTCTAGACATTCCTGATTTACCCATATTTCACACTTCGTTCTCTCTTCGTCCCTTTCAAATACCAGAACCTTAGTTTTATTGGCATTCAAACGGAGACCTTTAATTTCACATTCCTCTTTCATACACGTGACTAATGCCTGCAGTTCTGCCTCTGATGGTGCAATAAGCACTGCATCATCAGCATACAGCAGACAATTTACTTTTATGTCACCCAATTTCACACCCAAACAGCTATCTTTCAACTTCTGTAAACAGCTGTCGAGATACAGTATGAACAGCCAGGAAGACATGACACAACCCTGTTTTACGCCCGTTTGGACGCTAAACATGGGTGACAGGTCATGCCCTACCCGCACACAGGCTTTACAGTCACAGTAAAGTGACTGCACAGCCCTTAGCAATCGACCATCCACACCGTACCCCGGCAACAATTCCCACATTTTCTTCCTTACAACCTTATCAAATGCTTTCTCAAGATCCACAAAAGCACAGAAAATCCTCTGGTTAGCAGCCAGAAGCTTTTCCGTGATCATGCGGAGAGAAAACATTTGATCCGTGCATCCTCTTCCAGGTCTAAATCCGCATTGAGCCTCCCATAGAAATCTTTCCGATTTCTCTTGCATCCTACGTGTCAAAACCTTCGAGTAGACTTTACTTGCTAAACTGGTCAAGCTGATCGCCCGATAGCACCCGCAGTCAAAATGTGAACCTTTACCTTTATATAAAGGCACAATGACTGCGGATCGCCAATCATCCGGGACATCCCCCGTCCGCCAGCACAAATTGCACAGCAGATGAAAGCTGTCCCAGACGCGAGGCCCACCATACTTGACCATTTCAGCAGCAACTCTGTCTAGTCCCGCAGCCTTACCACATTTCAAACTTCGAATCGCACGTTCAATCTCTTTCATACTGATGACCTCAGTGTCATCGAGGTCCAGGTCTGGCGTACCAGTCACGGCGTCATCCCCGGATCCCTCACTAAGATCATCACACGCATACATTTCTCTATAAAATTCTTATTTATCATTTATATTTACAGATCCCAACAAGAGCAGAAAAGTATTTAAATAACCAAATAATATTGTCGGAACGGTAAGCCGCAGCACCAATGAAAACCAACGTAAATATATTTTATTTTTAGGACATGAATGCTATTGAGTAACGTAAAGTAATAATTACTTGTTTTACATGTTACACATTCGTTAAACAGTTATTGTAGGCTAATTGAAATTAAGACATTGTTTGAATTGATTTGTCACATTTGTCTCACATAATATTATTATTAATGGAGTTTTTATAAAGTATTCTCATCCGGTTGGGCTTAATAAATATATAAAAGGATATAGTGAATAAATATATATACTAACATAAATAAGTAAAAGCCCAACAGATGTAAGCCCTCGGCAAGGGAGACCAAACGGCCGAGAGTCAGGGGAGTAAAGAAACCGGCGGACGATGCGGGTGGTGTGGAAGAGGACCGCCTTCTGCATTTGAGCTTGGAGCGTTCCGTCACGGAGTTCCAGTCGCATCAGTTGACCCGATAGCCTGACTGGGATTAACCCGTCCACAGAAACAACTACAGGTATAATTTCGGTCGGCAGTACACCCCACATGTCGGTCACCTCTTGAGCCAGGTCCAGATATTTTGTTCGCTTATCTGTTTCAGCTTCCATCATACGGAATGTTCTCGTCATACGGAATGGTTATGTCGACTAAAATATCCTCGACCGTGCCCGGTCCATCAGCACAATATCAGGCTTATTCGCAAGAATAGTCCTGTCTGTGATGATAGCCCAGTAGAAGTTGGCGTGGTCATTTTCGAGCACGGCTTCCGGCAAGTACTTACAATAAGGCAATTTCCGATCAACGAGACCGTATTTCAGAGCGAGCTCCTAGTGTAGAATCCTGGCTACTAGATTATGTCTGTGCTGTACTCAGAGTTAGAAAGAGCCGAACACTGGAGATGACATGCCTAAGTGACTCGCCGGGATGCCACCCCTTAGTATGTATCTACGATAGTTGTTGGTCTTAATAACCTGATCCTGTATCGCACAGACAAAACCCTCGGTTTCCCCAAAGAGGTCAACAAAACGTTGCCAGTGGAGGGAGGCAACTGTGTCTACGAAAAGCTCATGTAGAGCCTTGTAGAAACTCCCGTGGAGCTCTTTCTCCTTCCATACGGTCTCCCGGTCGGAAATGCTCTGTACTACCAGGTCTTGCCATTGTTTTTTGTCTAAGGATAGAGGGGTAAATTTTTTATTACAAGAAATGACGACGGATCTTTCGCTCTCGTCAGAAAGTAATTACGAAGGCTGCATACTTCGCGATTATGCATGGTAGGCGCGCTTAAAAAGCCACGCCCACCATGTTTCCGCGGCAAGTACAGCCTCATAATCGACGATCTCGGGTGATGCATCCTATGGGACGTCATATTAGTGCGGACTTTTCTATCCAGAGCGTTCAGTTCGGTTTGAGTCCAGCTGAGTATGCCAAAGGCATACATGAGAACAGGCATGATTTAATCGTTACATGCGTGTGTCTTATTAACGCCCGACAAAAGACTGTTACGTACTTTTGTCAAGCGAGCATAAAACACATCAGAAACTGACTGTTTCATGTCCGCCTCATCGATACCTATGGTATAATGAATGATAAGTTACATATCCTGCTGGTGGTCATATATAAATAAATACAAAAACATATGTACATCATCATTTATTTAATAGCATAAAACACAATGAAACACATACAAATAATTGGTCTGGGTCTAGATACTTGTCCTTGTACAATTAATGTTTGTAAACTGCTTCTATGATACAGGAAAAAATCGTAGAGTAGTAGTGTAGTCTACGTTTAAAAAAAACAATGTCAGTTTTATTTAATTCTTTTCTATTTTTCCAAACGCCGAGTTATTATGAATCATGCGATCGGAATGATTTATGGTTTTCGCGATTACATTGTACATGACACCACAACACTGGGAGTTTAGCAGCGTCCTATCCGAGCAATAACTATTTATTTGTTTGTTTGCAATTGCGTCCTTGAAAACGGCTGTAACGATTTTTATTAAATTTACTTGGGTCTAAAAATCAATCTACCTAAGTCTTATGTTGGCAAAAATTGTTACCTCCGTGTCCATCTTCTCAATTACTGAGTCCATCTCCTTAATAGAGTTACCGTGCTAGAACCCTGCAATGTGGTCTTGATTTTACGGAGACTTTGCTATGATGTGTACTTTTTAATCGTGAGGTCAAAGCTTTGGTCGAAAATATTAGATTACAGCATATTTACATAAAACCATTGTTTTATCAATATACAAGCACTACTATAAATAGTTTTTTAATAATTAAAATAAAATAAAAAAACACATAATATGTATTATATGTATCTGGTTTCTCGGAAACGGCTCGAACGAATTGGCTCAAACTTAGATAATGTTTTACTTTACTAGTTTTTCTACATAGTTGCAATGCCTTAGGAAATTGTACTTTTTTACGATGAGCTCAGCTCAATCGACAAGGTACTAAATAATGCCTGTAGATATGTATAATTCTCTTATTCCCTTTGCCTGAATAGATATGTCGCTAAAACTGTTAGGTATTAAGGTCGCCCTCTTTCCCTTACAATTTCATCCAACACAATGGATTTAACATATTTTAATAACTGTGATGTGGAAGAGATAGTGTATAAATATATGTTTTATTATAATACTGTCATATTCTGTACTATTTATTTTTTAAATACTTTAAACCAGTGCTTAAATACACCTGATGATATGTGGTCATGTAGCCTACTGAAATCCGCATGCTCATTTGCACATATTCTATACAAAAAGTGAAGAAGTGAAGAGGCAAAATCCAGAATTGAATTAAAGCAATCTAGCAGCCTTTAGCAGTGGACTTTTATAACCTGTAATGAAAATCAATTTACAATTGACGAAAATATCGCGTAACATATACCCAAAAAGAACATACAGTAAAACCTTCTCCTTTTATTGAAGTCGGCTAATATATGAGCATATATAAAGGGCTGTAAAAATAATGATAATAATAACATATGATCAATATTTATCAAATGGCAATTAACAGTATCAGTTACATTGACTGCGATTGAAATCGGTTGATCTTATTTATACATTTAAATAAAATTGAAGTCAGTCTGTAATATCGAAATAATTGGTTTTCATTATAAGCTGAGGGGAATATTTGTATGTTATGAAGCCATGAATAACCATTTTTATATGTTTCGTCTGTCTTTCTAGTCTGAGCTTCGGAAAAGCAGGATCGATTGTAAAGAAACTAGACGAACAGGAGTGATCTAGACTGTATTTTATCCTAAAAAACTTGTTTTTTGTTTGAGAAATCAAAAACTTGTTAAAGTCATGATGACAAAGTAAATGGTCAAGATGACAAACCAAATCATTCCCATCCAAAGCCGGGTGGGTCTCTAGTACTAAATGTAAATAGTATAACCAGCCACTTACCTTATAGTGACGGTGTAAGAATACCCACAACCCTGTGGTTCTAGGCCCGTGGATGTCGTAAGAGGCGACAGAGGAAAACAAATCAAGAAATGGGAAACAGCGTCTTCCTAATAAGGACTAAAAATAAAAAATGTGGTTAGTTAGCCCTTTAACACTTTAGCTTGGCAAGCGTGGCAAATATGGCAAATATCCCCCTTATTAAGCTATCAGTGAGGGCGGTCTATATTCGCAGTGGACGGTAACCAGCCACTGAGCTAAGACTATTTAGAATCCTTCATGCATCCATCAAAACAAAATCCATTAGCTAGCAAAAATTCGGTTGCTACGTACTTTCAGGTGCGAAACATTTTAAGAAAATCTCACCATCTCGCTTTCATAGAATATTAATGCTCGATTATCTGAAGCTATTACGTTAACAGATTGCGGGTATTATTGAGTTATAGCGACACGGCCTCATCTGAAATTGCATTAGTATTCGCAGAGTAAGAATATCGGTATAAGTGTGGATAGAAATTTGAAGATTAGGATAAATTTGGTCTCCCAGATCTTTTACTTAATTTATTTAGATATATAATAATTATCATCACACTTATTTACTTTCTCCTAGAGAATAGCCCTGACTTCATCTTAGTAGGCTCTATTAATCTGGCGTTATTTATATTTAAGAATCAACACACACACACACACACACACACACACACACACACACACACACACACACACACACACACACACGCACACAAACATTCACGCCTATCACCCAGATGGGTAGGAAGAGACTACGGACTTCCATTTTGTGCAATCCTGACACACCTCTCTCGCCTCCTTTACATCCATATATTTATGCATACACGCTCGTCGGTTAAGGGTACTCCTAATCTGGCCCATTTTCAATGTATCGCCGATTTGATCGATAAAACTTCGCCTAGGGCGTCCATTCCCGACCCTGCCGTTCACTTCTGCTACTTAAATTTGCTTTGTCACTCTTTCCTCGTTCATTCTTTCTACATGACCGAATTACAGAAGCATTCCTTTCTTAATCCTGGTCACAACGTCATCTTGCAAACCACACTTTTCTTTCATCATACTATTTCTCACCCTGTCATTTAGATTCAGCCTTAGCATACTCCTTAGTTACCGCATTTCTACAGCATTTATTCTAATCTAATGCTTCTTCTGCCAGACCCAACTTTCACTACCATACATTAAAGGACTAACACAGCATTATGAATTGCCATACGTGCCTTATTTCACACATTCTGTCTCCTCATAATACCGTGTAGAGCCCCATTCACTCTTTTTCTGCGTTCACCCGTCGTTATATATCATTATCATATCTACCATTCCTACTAAATACATATCCCAAATATTCAAACTCATCCACTTGCTCAATCAATTCTCTTTCTATTTTCTTCTCTTTCAAAAACTTTTGTCACTTTCTTCTTACTTGCGTTCATTTTCATACCCCTTTCTTTTAATGACCAGTTCATTAAAGTAACCATCATTTGCAACTCGGCCGCCGACGATGCAAATATGACTTGATAACCGGCGTACAAAAGGCATTTGACGGTTAACTCACCGATTCCCAACCCACATTCTTCAACTTTCAAAGTTTGCAAACAACTGTCCATAAATAGGTTAAACAGCCACGGGAAAGCTATACAGACCTGTCTGACACCTTTTTGAATGCCAAGCCAGTCCGAGTAGACCCCGTTGATCCTGACACAAGCACTAGAGTCCCTATAAAGAGACCTTAATGCCTGTATCAAACTAGCGCTCAACCCAAATGAGTTCAGTGTTTGCCATAACACTTTCCTGTCCACTCTGTCATAAGCCTTTTCCAAGTCCATGAACGCACAAAAAACTTTCAGATTTTTGGCCATTAACTTCTCCGCAATCATGTGCATGGACTTTTCCATTCCAAGTCTTTACTTGATCCGTACACTCCATCTCCTTTCTAAATCCAGCTTGCACATCCCAAATTTTTCTATCAGTTTCTTCCATAACTCTTTCAATTAACACCTTAGCATACAGTTTACCCACAATGCTAAGCAAGTAAATACTCCTAATTTGGCCCATTTTCAATGTATCGCCGATTTGGTTGACAAAACTTCGCCTAGGGCGTTCATTCCCGACCCTGCCGTTCACTTCTGCTACTTGAATTTGCTTTGTCACTATTTCTTCGTTCATTCTTGCTACATGACCAAACCACCGAAGATTTCCTTTTTTAATCCTGGTCACAACGTCATCTTGCAAACCACACTTTTCTTTCATCATTCAGATTCAGCCCTAGCATACTCCTTAATGACCGAATTTCTACAGCATTTATTCTACTCTAATGCTTCTTCTGCCAGACTCTATTTTCATTACCATACATTACAGGACTAACACAGCATTATGAATTGCCATACGAGCCTTCTTTGACAGATTCTGTCTCCTCATAATACCGTGTAGAGCCCTATTCACTCTATTTCCTGCGTTCACTCGTCGTTCTATATCATTATCATATCTACCATCCCTACTAAATACATATCCCAAATATACAAACTCATCCACTTGCTCAATCAACTCTCTTTCTATTTTTATTTCACATAACGTTTTACTTTCTTCTCTTTCAAAAACTTTTGTCACTTTCTTCTTACTTACATTCACTTTCATACCCCTTTCTTTTAATGACCAGTTCATTAAAGTAACCATCATTTGGTTGTTCAAAGTTGCTAGTAAATCTAGCCATGCTCCTTTCTTTGCTTCAACTTCCATCCGTACCACATCATCCTACCACAACGTATTACTTTTCCTTTCATTCGTTCTCTTACTTACACCACATACTTCGATGGCTGCATCCACCAAAACTTTCTTAACATTATTCCATACAGTCTTCAAGTCTAAATCATTCACACATAATTCATTCAAACCAGTCTACATTTATACTTCTCTTTCACACCTTCATCTTGTAACCTCTCTATTCTTATACGCTCTAAGGCAGTGGTAGACACAGATGTCCGATGCCGCGAACGCCTGAATAGACCATTAATTCGACATAAGACCAAGTAATGTTCCGTCCCTACGTTGGACTTCCGGTATACCCTTGTATCTACCACTGCGCCCCTCATTCTTTTATCCACAATTACGAAATCTATCATGCTTTTATCATCCCCACTTTCCTATGCATACATGTGAATCCACTTATGGCGAAAGATAGTGTTCGTCACAAAAATATTCTTTTCCATACATACGGTGAGGAGGTCTTCACCATTCTCATTTATACTTACATCGCCAAACGTTCCTAATTTCCTTTCATAACTAGACCTCATCACCCCAACCCTTCCATTAAAATCTCCTTACATAATAATATTTTCATTTTCCTTACATTTCATCAATATCAGCCTTACCATGTTCCAAACCTGCTCTCGGTTATAAGAGGGCTTAGGCATATCTGGGGCGTACACCCCTAGCACAAACAACTTCTTTAAGCCCACTTTCATACGTATCCACAGCAGCCTTGGGCTTACACATTCATACTCTTTCACACATTGACCCATTCTTTCTAAAGGATGACACCGACTCCCTGGCATGCCCGCTCGGTCTCGTCTACCCCAGACCGTTTCGTTTCGTATCATTCACACATTTTTATACGTGGTACAGCCATGCTGCAGCTATATTATGGTTGTAGCACGAATGGGTCGGCTCGACTGGGGAAGGACCATACTCTCACAGAATAACAGCGTAAAATAACAGCTTAGCGCTACTGTGTTTCGTATGGTGAGTGTAGAGAACCAGAGACACTTTTAACTGGAAACGAGGCATTCCATCTTTGACCTCACGGGTGACAACGCATCTGCATTTCGATTCGTAATACAAGATAGATGTAGATGTCTATGGGCCACAGCAACCACTTACTATCAGGTGTACTGTGTGCTCGTTTGTCACCCTTATCCTATAAAAAAACACATGTAACACATGTGTTTTAACACATGTATTCCTCTATAATTTATCATTTCGCACACTTCATCCATCTTATCATTCATTGCTCCATATACATTCAGCGTAGCCAGACGGGCCTCCGCAATCCACTTTCCGCCCCTCCGGGAGATAGGATGTGACGTGTGGCGAACCTCGTCGCCAGTTTTTCCCCCGGAGATTCTTCGCACCCCTGCCTGTTTTATCAATTATTGCATGATGGTTTATCAAATATTATTTTATCAATTTTTATTTTTAAAAAATTCTACAAGTTTTAAAGCTTTTTATTTGTATAAAGTTAATACTGCTTGTCAAATTAGTGCATTTAAAAATAATATCTAGCCATTATAATTCTTGACGAGTAAAGATGCCTCGTAACTAGTGGGTGCGGAGAACTCTTTAGTCTCAGGTTCTCCGCTTTCACCGTATGAAACACGGCAGCATTTTATGGTCGTATAATGTGAGAGCGTGGTCCTTCCCTGGTCGATCTAACTCATTCGTGCAGCTACCATAACATAGCTGTGGCTTTCCACGAAGTAATGATTATGATTATGTAATATCCTTTTTCAAACGTTGAAGGGCAGCGGGGCGGGGCATATTGCGAGTCAGCGTGGTCGGGATATACTAATTACCCCGTAATAATTCTATTATTATATATTAAAAAACTAGAGAAAAGAGAGCTATGCTCGGAGTTTCTCTGCGTGATAAACTTAGAAATGAGGATATCCGCAGTAGAACTAGAGTAACCGACATAGCCCAACAGATTAGTAAGCTGAAGTGGCAGTGGGCCGGCCATATAGCTCGAAGAACCGACAACCGATGGGGAAAACACTGATTTCCAACCCGTCTACCGAGCGTGGCAACTATGAGAAATATCCCCTCCATCGGGCTATTTATGGAGGAGGCCTATCAACAGAGTTTTGATAAGCTGTAATGAGTGAGAGATATAATTATATCATAATTTATTTGACATAACATCTTAATACATAATTTTATATTGACCCATTATTAACTGTATTCAAAACATATATGATCAGAAAATGTACCGAAAAATACCGGTTAACATGAAACGAAATGAATTTTTACACAGTGATTACAATAATTATTCTTGGATAAAATGTGTAAATACTTCAAGTAAATGAAAAAAAAAAGAAAAATATAATAGAACAAAATAACAAAATCTCTTTCTTGTTAATGGTAATTTATTCGTATTATACTATACAGAGTATCCTATGGTAAAAACCTTTATATTATTCTTAAAACGTTTACAATAACACATTTTCTTGTTAATCCGGGTCGGATATTGTCGCTACTCATTCCTTTTCATTAACTAAAGACCTTGTGATCCAGGCATAATGATATTTACTAGGTCTCTTCGCATTTTGAATCCATATCCATAAATAAATGAAGATACAGAATAAGCACGACCATACTTTATTAGAAGACTAGCTTTTACCCGAAATTTTATTCGCGTAGAACTTAAACAAAATAAACTGCAGATCTTTAATAGTGGTCTTTAGACAAGTACTTCCATTTTTGTTATCATCTCGTAAACTATACCCGATGAGGGAAAATGGTTAAAATAGAATTTGAAGATCTATTAATTTTACTTAACAAAGGGCATATCACCATTTCTTGTAAAATAGTGTTAAAGTAAAAAAAGTAAATCAAATGTGCATCAAAACTTTAAGGCTCTTACATCTCTTACCAGGTCGTCGCATCATCTAGTGTGATGAACATTTCATCACATCGGTTCAAACATTTATGTACAATTTAGTTACTCGCAACAGTAACGCGCCATAGTAGCTCTACGTGACTAAGTGCTCACATGAGACATCGCAGTACGAGAGCAGCCTGGGTTCGATCGCCGTCTACACCAATGAAATTGTTAACTGCAATTTTAAGTGCTGATTTAATTCGTGCTCGACGGTGATACAAATTATTGCGAGAAAACAAGCATTTCTGAGAAATAATAATATTTTGAAGACATGAAGTCTATCAACACTTAATGAAGCAGCGTTGTGGACACTTCCGTACTTTAAGAACCTGCTTAGAAATGAAACGAGGTCTATGACAAATGTGATATCATCTGATGTTTGTAACTTTAAGTTTAAATTATTTAACACTACAAATAGTGCACAGTAAGTTGAAGGCTAGTTTATGTTAACAAAACATTTATTTTGTATTAATGCAGATTTTTCAGGCAACACTACTGAAGCTCTATAATACAGCTTTAACGTGGCTCTTCTACGTAAAGGAATAAACAGAAATTATACAAAGATTTCCCACCGCCAAGTGCAAAAATTTTATTAAATAAATATTATGTACAAAGAGTGATTATAAAAATATATTAAGGAATTTATTGATGATAATAGCCCCTCGAAAGAGAAAATCGCTACCAAGCTAATTCTATGTTTTGTATTGTTATTTCTGTAACATAATATTTTTCTTTCTTTATATATAGGCCCCGCCGGGTTTTTACTAGTTCTACCCAGTTCATGGGTATTTTCCAAACCAGTGCTATTTTAAAAATAAGAATTACTTTTAATAATTATTATCTATAATCTGTATTGAATAAAAATATCTATTACTATTCCTATCTGTACCTGCTATGATTATATTCTATGCTATTTATATATATATATATATATATATATATTTATATATATATATATATATATATATATATATATATATATATATATATATTTCTCGTCTTTAGCAAATCAGTTTTTTTTTTTATTTTTTTGTTGTTATAAGAAAGAAAGTGGTTTTGGTCATGTAGAAAGAAAGAACGAGAAAAGACTGACAACGCAAATTATATGGTTGCAGAAATGAACCGCAGAGTCGGGAAGGGACACCCTAGACGAAGGTTTATCGACCAAATCGGCGATATATTGAAAATGGGCCAGATAAGGAGTACCTTAACCGACGAGCGTGTATGCGTAGATATTATGGATGTAAAAGCGGCGAGATAGGTGTGTCAGGATCGCGCCAAATGGAAGTCCATAGTCTCTGCCTACCCCTCTAGGTGATAGGCGTGAGTGTTTGTGCGTGTGTGTTTGTGTTCATTAGAAAGATGCTCCCTTCCTAGTTTGTTTCCTTCTGTCGCCTTTTACGACACCCACGATATAAGGTAGTGGATATTTTACACCGCCACTATATGGCCCTTATTCGGGCTTATAACAGGTTTATTAAGTTACGTTCAAAAATTCGGACGCGAAGTAGATTTAGATGTGGACAGGCGTGTCGCTGCCGGGAACAAAGTCAATGGTGCCCTGAATGCGTTAGTTAAAACCCGACCCGACTTTGTTATATGGCAGCGAAACCTGGGTATGCCAGCAGAAGCATAAAAGCAAGTTGAATGCAGTGGAGATGCGATCTCTTCGTAAAATCTGCGGCGTTACCATGGCGCGACCGAAAGCGAAACGAAGAGATTCGCAATAGGCAGGATTGAAAGATGACCTTATCACAAAAATTTTTAGGGGCATGCTTCGATGGTTTGGCACGTTGAGCGAATGAGTGAAGACCGAATTGTGAAGAAAATATATAGCGCGAAAGTTAATATTAAAAGGTGTCAAGGTAGACCGAGACTAACTTTCGAAGACCATGTGAGCAAATTGCTCGAAGAGGGGAGGGTCAAGAGTACTCGGAACCTAGACGTGCATGTATGAAGAAGTTAATGAATCTGAAAGAAGCGAAAGAGGTATGTAAGGATCATGGACACTTGGCGATCTGTTCTCTCTGGCTACCCCGTCAGGGATTGTGTGTGAAGATAAGTATAAGTATAAGCATAAGTACTAATATATATTAAAGCCACCATTGTAGAAATAGTTATTAAGGTACTGCTTTGCTTGAAAAGATTACTTCAAAGAGCCTTTGTGAAATATTCTTATATAGGATTTACTTGCGTTAAGAATTTATATTTAGAATTTTTAGAAGGAGAGTCGTGATTGCTCAGAGACTAAGCGCTCACCGTCAATTCCCCAGTATGTGACCAATCCGGGTTCAATCCCCGCCGGGCACAAACAAAATTGTTTTTTTATATATTTATTTTAAATGCTAAATTACTAGATTCTCAGCGATAATGTAAAATATGGTGAGGACAACCTACATAGTCTGAAAGAAAAAATATTCTGAAATGTGAATTCGACCATCACGCACTGGAGGGGAGTGCGGACTAATTGATCAAGAACTATCTCTGTAACGAAAGGCAGCTTGTGTCCAGCAGTGGGTCGATAGGCTTTTAATTTACTTTATATCACTCTATTAACCATGTAGTGGCGGTGTATCAAACAAAATAATGAAATAACTGCAGTTTCCAACGCGCTTACCAAGCGTGGCAACTATAGCAAGTATCCCATCTATATGATGTTCTTAATATCTTACTGCAAGTAAGATATTAAGAACCTCATTTTATTCTTATGAATGTATTATTATATTTATTAACTATATATTTTGAAACACCCCATTTTCAGCAGCATAAATTACAGCTTTCATTATTTATTTCATTATCTTTCAGAGAGGTGTGTCAGATGATTTGAATTGTCATACTGCCTTGATAGGTTTACATCAAAGTTATATATTAGATTACATCAAATTAGTTTTCATTATATTGAAAACTTAACATGAACACACTATTATTATTGTTTGATTTGGACAAGTTTACAAAAAGGTAATGTAATCTGAATTATTTTTTTTTTACAACAACAAAATTACATATTATACACAGTTCATAAATACAGTGCAACATAAACCTATATAAGATTTTTCTGCACACTGCAGTTCGCCGTCTTTCGAGCGTAAACATTTTAATATTATTTAGAGTAAGTAGGGTAGTTTCGCTCGCTTCTATAACAATAATGTGAGGATGAGTTGTAGTATACAGGTTGTTCAGAGAAAAAAATATTTTATATTTTTGAAATATAAATATAGTAATTACATATAACAATTAGTATGCATATATAATAGTATATAGTATACAAATAGTATACTAGTAGTTTTAGTTATATTATGTTAGTTATTATATTAGTTGATTCATAAAGTACGTTTTTAATTTGTTTTTAATATTTTTAGGATTGATATCTTCCTTTAAGGTTTTAGGTAGTTTATTAATTAATTTAGGAATAATAATCTTATTTTGATGATCTCCATACATATTTTGTGTTTTAGCTATAATTAATTTAGGGTTATATAAACTTCTAAGCTGGTGTTTATACATAGGTAGGACTTGCAATTTTGTATTAAAGAACTGTTCAACAAGTAAAGTAAGTTTTAGTTTTTCTTCAATAGGCAGAATACCGCAAAATTTGAATAATTTGTTGTAGTTATCCTATATTGTTGTTTGATTTTAGGCTGGGACAATTGTTTTGATGATTCTAAGCTGTAATTCATGGATACTATAAAGATGCGATTTCCAGGTTCTACCATAGCTACTTAAACCGTAATGTATTATCGATTCGGCCAGAGCCTTGTAAAGGGATAACAGTATAGGATAAGGGAACTTTATATTTAAATTATAGAAAATTAAGCAAGTATGGCCCTTAACTTATCACATACTTTATTAATATGCTGCGTCCATTTAAATCGACTGTCTATTATGAGTCCAAGGTAAGGTTGTTGTTCTACTATATCGTATTATTACAATTACAAGTCTGGTTAGACATGTTATTATGAAGACATTGGTGGCTGTGGGCAATGAGTTTTAACGGAACGGATACTCTATTTCGACTGGACGAAATGCACATCAATTTTGTTTTGGTGGCGTTCAGAATTAGTCCTGCATCGTGAGACCATTTCATAAGGTTGGTGAAATCCTCTTGCAATTTCTGTAATGCCACATTTATGTCGTCCTCCGCTGCTAATAAGCAGGTATCGTCTGCAAACTGATAGATCTTGCAGTTTTTAATGACATTGGCAACATTATTAACATAGGTCAAGTAATGCAAAGGTCCAAGCACAGAGCCCTGGGCGGTACCATGGGTGACGGTTTGCTTTATACTTGTAGCATTTCCCACTTTAACTCTATATGCTCTCTCTTTAACATAATCTTTGCACCAATTCAGAAGGGGTCCTCGAAGTCCACATTCATCAAGTCTTTCAATCAGTAAATCATGCCTTAGAGTATCGAACGCTTTACTATAATCAATAAAAACAACTAGAACATGTTTTTTATTATCAAGATAATAGTTTACGTCGTCAGTGAAAGTAGATAACAGTTGAGTGGTACTTTTATGCTGCTGAAAACCATACTGACTTTTATTTAAAATTGAGTGTTGACTATAGAAATCATTTACTTGTTTACTTATATATTTTTCAATTATTTTATCTAGTGTAGGCAGTATTGTTATTGGACGATAATTGTCGTAGTCCGTTTTTTTACCTTTTTTATGTATGGGTCTTACAATTCCGGTTTTTAATTCAGTAGGGTACTTACCTTTTTCAATACACGCATTTATTAGGTTGGCTATGGTAACCGATATTTTGTCCGTAATAGATTTTAAGTCTATTGCTCGTATTTTGTCTATACCTGGTGCTTTGTTCGTGTGAATGTTTTTTATTATTTTAGCTACTGAGTTTGGAGTAGCCTTTTGATATCGTAGTGTTACGTTTACAGGCGAGCTGTATAAGTTCATCGGCAAAAGGGGCCGATTACAGGAAGGTACGATGCTTGAAACACTTTTCTGAAACACCTCAGCGAAATTATTAGCGATATCAAGTGGCTTTACTTTCTCATTTTCAAATGAATTTAATATTATATTATCGACGGAAGAACTTTTCCGTCCCGTGATCTTATTAAGTATTTGCCAAAGTCTCATCTGGTTATTTTTATTATTACATATATCCCTTTTTATGTACCAATTTTTTGTTTTTTGTATCAGTTTGTTAGTTGAGTTTCGTATTTTATTATATTTTTGTTTAATAATCTTATCATCAGTATTTTTTAACCACAAAGAGAACCAATAGTCCCTATTTTCACATGCCTTTTTAGTCCTATTATTAACCCATTTATTTTCTGCCTTCGTTAATGTTCTACTTTTTATCTGAATTGTTGTTAGGGCTTCATTGTAACATCTATTAAAGTTATCTTTTATAAATTTGTATATTTCAATGGGGCAACTAATACTTTTAGTTGAATCCCAATCTATTTTATTTAATAAAGCAGAAACTTTTTTCTGGTCAATGAATGTTTTTAGATTTAGGAGCCGCCTCTATATAGTGCTGAGATCCAACACAAGCGAATGTTATCGCACAGTGGTCTGCCAGTGCGGTTCGAAGTGTCGCAGTGTATACGTCTTGTGAGTGGGACCGTGCAAATATATGGTCAATGCAGGATTTACTAATTAGGTTATTTCTTAATTCAATTCTAGTATATTCCGATATCCCACTCACAAGTCCGTAAGTCGACAACATAGTTGTGTATTTATGTTTTATAGGAGTTTCCACAGCGAGGTCGATGTTTAAATCACCTATTATAAATAAGTCTTCGCGTTTATTAATTATGTCGCATGATTGTTGCAATTCGTGTATAAATAGGTGTTTGCTTAAGTTAGGCGGACGGTAAATAGCGAGTAGATTGCAAGTGTATTTCGTGGGTGTGATTATTTTTGTTAGTATTCCCTCAAAATGCACAGTTTTTATTAAAGTAGTCGACACTTTATGTTTTTTATGTATGTAAATAATAACTCCACCTCCTCTTCTGTCCTTCCTTAGATTTACATGCATATTGTAGTTCTCTAGTTGGAAAAGATCGATTAAAGGTTCTGAGATATTAACTTCTGATAGAATAACTAAGTCAATACTGGTAGGACACGTGACTATAATGTGTTCTAAACTAGAAAAATTTGAAATTAGTGACCTTATGTTAAAATGAATACACGTTAGGTTAGTTTTATGGGGAATTTTGTGAATAAAGTCAGTTAGGTTAGTTCAGTTTTTTAATTCAGTTACGTTATCAGGTAAATCCATTGTAATAATTATAAATATGTAGAAATGTATGTAAGCTAATATGTTATGTAAGTAAATAAAGAAAAAATAAGAAAAAGAGTCGATGTGTTGATATATAAGTATAGAATCGATACTATTAGCGAATTACCTACTTAGGCTCTAAGTAGTCTGGCAATATCTTCTTCGCGACGGATTATAATGATGTCACCTTGTTCTTCTTTTCTTGCTCGGATGATACCTCGTTTATACCATACGTACTTGTAGGTAGGTTTTAGCTTTTGTTTCGCTTCCCATAGTAATTTCTTGTTATAATAAGATAAAGCTTCACGTATGTAAATAATCTGCTTTCCTGTCGCCTCCGTCTGATTATCCACGAGATCATAAGCATATAGTTTTAAATTCTTCGCTGCCGTGATCCATTTTGTTGATGCTGTTTCATTTTTAAATGTAATTTCAATATTTCCGGGCTTTTCTTTTTTCCCTGGCATACGTTTTGTAGATTCAATATCATCAACAGAGACTGATAATTTATCTGCAATTTTTTTGACAATGTCGCTAAGTATTTCTGTGTTATTATTAGGGATATTTAATATTTCAATTTGTTTGTTTAGCTGCGATTGTTCAATATCCTTTATTCGTCGCTCTAGTGCACCAACACGCGTTTCTAAATAATTATTTTTGTTAGCGAGTTCTATATTTTTCTTCTGTAACTCTTTCATTGTTATTTTTAAGGCATCTATAGACACAGTCAGCTCGTCCATTTTATCGCTTTGATGTTGTAGAGATTTAATTATGTCTCGCAGTTCTCTTTGAAGAGCCTTTTCCATCTCTTTTGATATATCTTTCAACAACCGCTTGATATCAATTTGTACGTTTTTGGAATAATTTTCTGTTTCTTGAGCATTATCTTCCTCATCCTCTTCTTCTCCATCACCGGGAACGTAGATAGAACTACGTCTCGGAGAATGTTCAAGACAATCTTGGCATGTCCATCCTAGATTCTCAGCGGCCTTTAGTGCATTCCTCTGCTTGTTAGTAAGACCAGAGCAGTTTCCATTTAAGTGCACTATTTTCTCACACTGATTACACTCTAATCCAGGATTACTTTTAGTTATATTTTTTTCCACATTTATCACATTTCGTCATGTTGAGGGTAGATTAATACGAGGTTTATGGAACTAACTTAACGTGCTTTTTGATCGAACGAAAGACGACGAATGACAAAAAGGTTATTTCTTTTTCTTAATTATGCCGGTACGTTAGTACATGGTAGAAACGGAACCGATTTTTATACGTGGTAGAGCCATGCTGTAGCTATATTAGTAGTATAGTTGTAGCACGAATGGGTCGGCTCGACGGGGAAGGACCACGCTCTCACAGAATACCAGCTTAAAATAGCAATTTAATGCTGCTGTGTTTCGTATGGTGAGTGTAGAGAACTGGAGACCCATTTTACTGGAAAAGAGGCATTTTATCTTAGTCTTCACGGCTGACAACGCATCTGCATTTTAATTCGCAAACGAAGATAGATGTGGATGTCTATGGGCCACAGCAGCCACTTACCATCAGGTGAACTGTGTGCTCGTTTGTCACCATTATTCTATAAAAAAGTGATTGCTGCAATATCATAGAAGATTTATGTGGAGACCAATTTGATCTATTTAACATCCGCAAACACTTCATATAATATTATCATAAATATGTAAGCTTATGTTAGTGGTCAGTGCAGTGGCTGTCACTGTCATTATTGAATTTTGTTTTCTGTGTCAATAAAACGAAATTTTTCAAAACGTTTAAAAACACTAATTTTCATAATAAACAAAATGAAAAGAATACATACCGGCAGTTTTTCATATCTATAAACCCACTTGAAAAAGTTTATGTAGAACAAGTGATGTAGATTCATATTATATATTTGAATAACTACATTAATATATATAGATATGTTCTCTTGAGACTTGAGAGACTTACCAACTGAAGTTGTCGCTTTTAGGTGGCGGCGTACGCGCGCATCGTAACAACTTCATGGTGTCGTTTTTAGGTGTCAGTGTGCGCGCGCATCGTAAAAAATTACTCTTATCATTTTTCCCAAACGCGCCAAAAGAAATATAACTTCAAAAACTTTAACTTTCCAGTCCTCCTTCCACCTCCCTCCATATGTCGCAGATTACTAAAGTAACCCTCTAACTTGGGAAGAACAAGCAAAGGAAACAGCGGAACATTTTCTAAGTTCTAAACTCATGGTTGTTGAAAATATTTATGGCATGCCATATCAATGAAATGAGAGTGACAAATTTTATCTCACTGGAACATCGCATATTGTCTAGAATAACATGGAAGTATTTATTTTATAAAGTAAACTTCGGACGTTGACTGATGCGAAACTAAGCTTCTATCAGCTTGAATGAAAAGGAATCCTTATATAATTTTATGTCTTTGCCTGCTTATGATGCTAGTAAGTAACATTTGTTAAGACGTAGTAGATATTGAATGAAACAAATTTTATGGGTTTTTTCACGGATTATTACGTAACACGTGACGTACATGTTTTAATCTAAAAAAAAAACCGTTTTGTAAGATTTTAGGCATCAAAATACATACAAAGAAAATAAAAAAAAAATTATATAATTGTACTTTCAGATTTCAAGGAAGGATTCCATATCATTGATAATTTGTAAGGTGCCTGAGCACTGAATGGGCACATTTTACTATTAACCTAATCAAATAAGGTTCAACCTTTAACCATAACAATATAAAGAAACGAAATTAAATATACCATATTTGCTCACAGAAATTACAGAAGATCCAGTAGTAGGTTATTATGGTAGATACCGTAGCTGGTCATAGCTTTAATTTATGTGAAAATATTATTAAAATTATATTGTGTTAACTTTATGAATTTTTGTTCACTTAAAATACATATTAGTATAATTTATAAGGTTCACAAAGGACTAACAATAACGGCATGAATATATTAAAATATGATCGAATTTCTCTAAAACCGAATCATACACCGAAATGTTTCCATTGAAAAAACAAAAGGTCTGTTAATTGGAACAAAAATTAATTTCTGAGTTTAGTTAATGGCGCCAGGAAGTAGTGACATATAACATTTGTAAATCACTTGATGGGAAAAGTACTAGAGTATGATGTCTTTCAGTTCTGGAAAACGTTTCACTTTCTAAAGGTCGTGTATACATTCCTTTTTACAGATTTTTAAATTGTGTGATTTTTAAGATGTGAGTATCTATAATTTTTTATAACGTTCAATTGCAAGAAGCCAATTATTGAATACTTAGATATTTATAACACTCGTTCCAAAAATGATAGGAAGACTGTGAAAAAGTGGAACGTTTTAAAAACCTTCCACATTTTACGACTATGAAGATAATTATAAGGCGAAATAAAATAAAATATTTAACTTTCAAGTCTAATCTTTTTATATAGAAGGAAGGCAAACGAGCCTGCGGCTCACCTAATGTTAAGTGACTAACTCACAGTCATCCCTATGGGACTGAAATTATATTCTAATAACAAGTAAAAAGAGTGCTTGATTCTCGTCACTTATCATATAGAACATAGCTATATAATATAGTACGGTTATATATTATTCTATACGAGATTGGTCCTTTCAAGTTCGAACATTTGTAAATATTATTGAAACTCATCCTTCTCAACTCTCAAAACTTTAAATGTATGTAAGCATATTATGCACTGATGAAACGAAAAACTAAAACAAACGTCTATGAATAGACGATATCATGTATGGTATATTATTAATATACGTATGTAAATGATATAAAATACGCGATTCTTAGATAGGTCTGTCTAAAAATCGCCTGCCTAAACGCAGAAATCAAATCAATCAAATAAGGAAAGAAAAATTGTTTTGTAATTGTGACATCGATGGAGGATGTAATTTAATCTCAATTTTATGGTGTATTATTATGGGAGCTGTGGTGGTTCAGGGGCTAAGGGCTTGCAGTAATTTCACATTAGTAACCCGGGTTCGATCCCCGCCGGAATCAATGAAATTGTTAATTGCAATTTTAAGTGCTGATTTTAACACGTGCTGGGCGGTGAAGGAACGTGAGAAAACCTGCATGTCTGAGAAATAAGAAAAAAAATATTTTTGAAGGGGCAGCGGGGCCGACATTTCCTTGCGCTAAAACGCTCTCAGAGAGGAAGATGGCCTGTCCCCAGCAGTGGAACGTATTTCGGCTGTAACTGTTTTTATGATGTGTTTTGTTTAGTGAGTATAGAGAACTGAGGACCATATTAACTGGAATCGAGACATTCTATGTTATCCCTAGGAGTGATAACGCATCTGCATTTTGATTTCTAATCGTCCCTAATTGAGAATATAGGTGTCACATCATCCACTTATCATCGGGTGGCCGATGTACCGTTTGATGCCGATGATCTTTTCTTACCGTTACTCGACAAAAAAATTCAATCTTTTTTATTCATAACTTAGTCTACTTGATTCGTTAGGAAAATTTACATAATTAGTTATAATAAATCGAACACTACACATCCGTAAAATTTCACTGATGTGTAGTAAAAACACAATCAAATTATTATTTTATTTTGCAGCATAATCATACTGTTAATAATCAACATAATGTTCAAATTAATCTAATTCGACTTATAAATCTGATATCTTAATTACTGCTAACTTACTTTGACATTGACTTTGAATATGAGACGCTTCTTTAATACATACGTTTGTGCGGTCAACCCTTATAAATTCGCATAAATAAAATGTAACATGATTTAGAGCATAAAGTTCCTGTTATATGATCATTTTTTTATTCGTAAGTCCATAAATGTAAGCAATAATGTTTTATTATCAAAAAGTTAGATGCAAATTTGCCCGGAACAGTATTTTGTAATAAGTTACAAACATCCTGCAAATATCAAAACGTACAGTATATTGTACTAAGATTTTTTATGCGGAAAAGTTCTTCTTATTTTTAAAATGCCGTATTCTTACCAATTGAATACCTACAATTTTTTCTCATAGTCCAGGCAACATATATACTTCTGCGACACTACCACTACCATAGTCACAATATAGCGGAAGCATCAACTGGCAATTCGAAGGCCGTAGTACTGTTCACCACATACTGATCATTTATTAGCAGGGAACTGGAAAATACGGCACGAGCCAACTCCCGAAGTATTAATTTAATATACTTACAGAAAGATCCCGCGTTTCCATATCTTCCGCATCAGACTTCTTGCGAAATGAGAGCGAGAGGTCGTCACTGATTGTTCTAATACAGTCTTATCACAGTTTAGTGTAAGCGAAATCCCTTTCAGGGAAGTCGTATAATAATCTCAAGCTTCAGAATCTCTTAGAACAAACTCCTTAGCGTATATATATGAAACTAACAAATAAACACCAGCGACTTCGGACACGGTCCATATTTATCTCCAGAAAGTAGTCAAAGTAAAAAGTAAATTCACTGTACATTGGTATGTAGCAATAAAAACATAGGAGTTTTTTAATTAAAAATGGGCTTGCTCTTGAGCTCCATCTTTACCCGAGCGCAAAGATGTGGGTCACCGATGGAGCAAGTTTACCCAGGAGAAACTGTTTACACACACACTTTGAAGAGGTTCAGGTCAACAGACACCACAGGGTATTCAACTACTTGGCTGTGCGCATTATGAAGGATGATTTAAAGCGCTTAGTGCGACTATTAAGAATATCAAACATGTGGGGATGGTAACCTGCAGTGCGTCTGCTACTCCGATAGGAGAAAGAAGATGTAAATATGAGCTTATGAAGCTCATGGGAAGACTCTCCGATGTATAATCCATAGAAGACCGACAAACAAGCACACAACAATATTGGCCTAAACTGTGAAGCTTAGCCTCCACCAGTTTTTTTGTCACAGATAAGCTCTTGGCTCTGCGTTTCACTGACTCTAGTACGGCAAGTTGATAATTTGCTAAGCCATCCCAAAGGTGACTGCAATAGTCCATGCATGTTCGGACTTGAGCTTTGAGCTATAGCCCTCCGTCTTTTGCACTGGACATGAATCTTTCTATGACTGTGCTGTCATCTGCATACCCAACAATACCTGGTAGTAGTAGATCCTTGATGCGTAACAGAAAAAAAACTCGCAGAGAGAACAGACCCCTGAGGAATTCCAGCATTAATATGCATTAGGTCAGAATAGCAGCCATACTACCTTGATCTACCGTTCACTCAGAAAGTCAGATACCCATTTGCTAAATTTGGCGAGGATGCCGTAAGCAGGAAGCTTACTCAGCAAACTAGCGTGCCAAACCCTGTCAAAAGCCTTCGAGATATCGAGTTAAACTGCTAGAGCTTCACAGTTCTTCTCGAAATAAACTAATTTGAAGGATAAACTTTTGAATGATTTTATCATTCAAAGTTTCAACGAAAATATATGTATATCACTGCTGGGCATAACAATTAAATTACAACGTGAAAAAAAAACTGGGAATATTTTTCAATTACATTAACTATTGAGTAGCATTCTAATTGTATTATTTTCCAGAAGCGAAAACAAAATGGATGAATATATATAAAGTAAAAAAAAACCAAAATGCTAACGCACACCTGTAGCCCTTTTTGTATGAAGTTCGCTGCAAATAACAATGGCCTGCAGTAGGCACTTCCCATCAAGTAAAATCAACTTACTATTTTATCTCAAATTAAAATCTATTTAATGATAATACTAAGTTTTAAACGAAACTTTGCTAATATAATTTCATTAATTTAACAACAATTTACAGGAATTCCATCCGTTCCAGTATCTCTTTAATTAAAATTGTTTACTTGTTACGGAAAATGTGGTTTCGGAGTTGGAGTTTTAATTTTAAAATATAATTATTGTACAATATCACCGGAATCATCAATACATCGAATAAGTTTGTAGATAAGTTGTGTATTTAATTCTAATATATCCAGAATAAACGAAAGTCCGTGTAGTGGCGGTGAAAAAAACATTAATTACCCCATATCATCCCATGGGTGTCCTAAGATGCGATAGGCAGCAGCGTTTTTCTAATAACGCTTGCCAAGCATGGCAACTATATCAAATATATATAATAGTCCCAATCCTACGAAAAGGCCTACGTTCAGCGGTTGACTTCAATAGGCTGTAACGGTAACGGTAACGGTAAAGGATATTGACGCCCAAGGTATGGCGACCTGCAAGCAGCCGTTTCACAAACGATCAGTTTCTCCAAATGCCGTACTGTATCAGGAATATCTTTTACATTTATGAAGACGCTCCGTAAGTCCGGCACATACTTGACTGGTTTTTGTACTGCAAATGCACATAACTTAATTATATAGGTTTTTGTCTACATGCATCATTCATCATCATTACAGCCCTCCACAACTCCACTGTTGAACATAGGCTCCGCTAAAGAATGCCATAAAGCACGGTCCTGAGACACTTGCATCCATCGCCTTCCTGCATGACCTACCAACCTGGTAGTGGGGTCTACCGCTTCATCTACCGGTACGAGGCTGCCACTCGGGGACCTTTGTTCCCCATTGGTTGTCGGTTCTTCGGGCTATATTGCCGGCCCACTGCCTATATATAGGAGGATATGGAGAGCCAATCTAATCTCGCTCAAATTCACATCCGGAATATCATCGGGATAGTGTCGGAAAAGACTTGCTCTTTGATCGTTACTCACACTTGAGTATGGCTCCAACAATGACGTGTACAGCTGCTCATAGAACCTCTCATTATTACTCTACATCACAGGTGTCATCAAAACGATGCTGCTACATTCAATTCTCAGCTTCGACAGTAAGATCTTTCTGGCAGATAGATAGATAAATAGAACTGTGTGGTAGATAGATAGATGTTAATATTTAGTGGAAAGATGAAAAAAGGACCCGAAATGTGATATAATCCAGTTTGTGTTGTTTTTATTAACATTCAGGATTGGAAAAGTAGTTATCACTTATAAGAATGAAATTGAAGGTTTAAATCAGGAGTACTGCTGTTACATATGGGCTGGTGCTGTAAAATGCCACCTAACAGCGTTGGACTCAGTGAAAGTGCATGCTTTGATTCATTCCTCTCCTTTCCACCGTCAGACAATGAATTGTCCATACACCGTACATTAGAGCCAAACGGTTTACTTCAGCTTTCGTAATGCGTACAGCAAAGGAGTGGCAGAATTTGCCAGCCTTTGTCTTTCTGTCCAAACACAATCTAGGCGTCTTTAAGGCAAAAGCTTTGCTACGCTTAGACGGTGTGATTTACCATATTTGTCACTACTTAACACCGGATAGGATTGTGGTTATATACTGGGTTATAATAAATAAAAAATAATACGACCAAATAAGAAATTGTATGCGCAAATGAAGTCGCGGGCACAGCTAGGCTTCTTAATTAGCTTCAACACATGCGGAAGTAAAATTTAATGATAGCTATTGAGACAACATGGCATCTCAAATTACTTTCAATAAAATCTATGCTTTTACGTTTTATTAACTGGGAAATAAGTATTTTATATCTATCCAGGACGCCATCTTGTATCTCATCTCATGTGTTTAAAGAC